>JABFPB010008453.1:0-10124 GCA_022817645.1 Ceratoteleas bidentatus | reverse complement strand
CCCCTTGCGCGTGCGACTGTCGCATTTACGGGCGCGAGCGACGGCTACCGAGTAAACATTACCCGCAGCGTCTTGCGACGGTTACACATTGGACAAAGTGTAACAGTTACCCGTTTCAACGGGTAACAGTCGCACGCATCTTTTTCAGTGTAAGAACATAAATCGCCAAAATTACCAAACTCGTTGGAACAAAGGTCAATACTGTTTGTTATTGTTTGACAAATATTAGGAAATCAGTTTAAAACAGTTTGGTAAAAAGCTGAACACTGTTATTATATCCTCGGTTTGCCAAAAAGTTTGGTAAAATTTTTCAGATCTCTTTTTTCCGTGCGTCCTGATTTGGATATTTCCCTTTGGAAACTCCCGAGATCCGGAAGTGTTACTTCGAAATCTCCCTGATTTGGCAGTTTCATTTGGAAAATTCCCCATATTAAGTTATCGCATTGTAAATACGGCTTGATGCTTTACGAAAACCTCGAATTCCAACGACGTTAAAGCCTTGAGAACCAGTCAGAAATCCGGAAAGTATGGCGAAACGAAGTTGGTCACTTGAACACTTCGATTCGATCCAGGCTGCAATTCACACCTGTCATCAACTTTTTCTCTTTAGGACAAAATAAACAAAACCTTAACTCGTCCGGAAGCTACCGCGACCCGATTATTTCAGTGCAACAAACTGCTTAGTAAATGTTTTCGAGGACATCCCTAAAGGAAGTAGAGATATATTGGCCATATAGGACATATATTCCCAATACATTCTTTATACAAAAAATATTCCCGATATATTTCCAATACATTCCCAATATATACGCAATGTATTCCCAATTTATTCCCAATTTTGCAATATATTGGGAATATATGTTTCCTATGTGACCAATATATTCCCAATATATTTCTACTTTTACTAAGAATTAACACTGACACATCTTGGAAATAGAAGTTTCCCCAAAAGCGTATTTACGTTTTTCATTAGCCTCGAGAAACGTACTTAAACGAATATCGCCGGTCTTTTCTCTCTTCTCTATTTGCTCGAAGCCCCGTTTTTCTGTCACTTTCTATCGTAAGCACGTCTTAGTCCAGCTGAAATTTTATACAGCATCAACGAGCACTGGGACGTTAAACTGGAATGTAGAATCCACATTGTAATTCGGATTAAAAAAATTAATTAAGACGATGAAAGATTAAGCTACCTAAACATGTTTTTCAGAAAGTCTCACTTTGTGATTTACATTGCAGGTTGAAAATTTCACCGACTTGACCCAAGTAATGCAATCAAAAGACATTTCGCTCCTCGAGACCATCTATTCTGATGTTAAGGACGTTGACCTCCTGGTAGGCGGCATTCTAGAAAGTCCGATCCGTGAGGCCATAGTGGGTCCGACCTTTGCCTGCCTTCTCCGAGAGCAATTCACCAAACTCCGCGACTCCGACCGATTCTGGTACGAAAACGACATCCCTCCTTCTGGCTTCACAATGGAGCAACTCGGGGAAATTCGCAAAGTATCCCTTGCTGGCATTCTGTGTGCTAACTCAGGAATCTCGAAAATGCAATCCAAGGCACTTATTCAAGAAGATCCGTACCTCAACGTCAAAATTAACTGCGATCAACATTTGCCTCTTGACCTCACTGCTTGGAGGGAGGACTATGACCCAGAGAATATCATGACACACAACGATATGAAGCTCACAACTACAAGTCCTAACCCAGAAGAAGTAGAAATCCCAGAACTCAGCTCAGACGTGATTTCCACAGCTGTGAAAAAAGCAGAGCAAGATTTAGTAGCCAGGAAGCAGTTGGAGTACAACTCCTGGTTGGAACAAAGAATAGTGGATCCGAAATCCCCAGCTGGTACTGCTGCTAGTTTCTCTAAGGCCAACAAAGATGCTCTCCTTTTGGCCAACTCCTCTATTCTTTACGAACTTGCTACCAACGAGATCATAAACGGAGTGCATGGTCTTAGGAGACGCAAGAGACAGGCTTTCGATCCTTCTGAGAATGTGTTAAACTTCCCCACTCCAGATTTCACTGACCTTTTGCAGAACGTTGACATTGCTGGATTCATTCCTCAGAACACGAAAGCTACGAACCACGAGGAGGTGGAATGTCCTGTGGAAGAAGGTCCTTGTGACCCAACGACGCCTTATAGATCTTTCTCTGGATACTGCAACAACTTAAGAAACCCTAACTTGGCAAAATCACTTACCACCTTTGCTCGACTATTACCGCCTGCGTATGAAGATGGAGTGTCTAAGCCTAAACAAACTTCAGTAACAGGAGCACCTTTACCTAATCCGAGGGTAGTGTCTACAGTGATCCATCCCGACATATCCAATCTCCACAATCGGTACACGTTGATGGTGATGCAATTTGCCCAATTCTTAGATCACGACTTGACTATGACGCCTATTCATAAAGGATTCGCTGAATCCATTCCAAGCTGCAGGGACTGCGACTCCTCCAGAACCGTTCATCCCGAATGTAATCCCTTCCCAATTCCTCCTGGTGACCACTTTTTCCCAACTGTTAACATATCTACTGGAGCTAGGCTTTGCTTCCCTTCGATGAGATCCCTTCCAGGTCAACAACATTTAGGTCCCAGGGAACAAGTGAATCAGAATACTGGGTTCCTTGATGGTTCTGTCGTTTATGGAGAGAACAGGTGTATTTGTAATATCCTGCGAGGTTTCAGTGGAAGAATGAACATTACTGCTCATCCCAATAGAGGAAAGGACTTGCTGCCACAGTCTCCAACCCACCCAGAGTGCAAAGCTCCTTCAGGTGTGTAGACTTCAACATACTCATACACTCTGTTGAACCTATCATAAACTCTGTAACTAATTTAAAATTCTGTTCAGGCTATTGTTTTATCGGTGGAGACGGTCGTGCTTCGGAACAGCCAGCCCTCACCATGATGCACACCATGTGGATCCGAGAACACAACCGTCTGATGGAAGGTCTGCAACAGGTGAATCCTCACTGGGACGCCGAGAAGCTTTTCCAGGAGACGCGTCGCATTGTTAGTGCCATGCTCCAACATATCACCTACAACGAATTCCTCCCCCGTATCCTCGGATGGAACGCAGTCAGTCTTTACGGTCTGAAGCTCCTACCCCAAGGCTATTACAAAGAGTACTCTCCAACCTGCAACCCAAGTGTCTTGAACGAGTTTGCAACAGCAGCCTACAGGATAGGCCACTCTCTCCTCCGTCCACACTTGCCACGTATGGACAAGAACTACCAGAACATCGATCCTCCAATCCTTCTTCGCGATGGCTTTTTCAATCCCGACATGCTGTACCAAAACGGTATGCTGGACGAGCTGATCCGAGGCTTGGTAGCGACCCCAATGGAGACCCTGGATCAGTTCATCACTGGTGAGGTGACGAACCACCTCTTCGAGACCCGAGGAATTCCTCACTCCGGCGTTGACCTGATCGCCCTGAACATCCATCGTGGTAGGGACCATGGTCTTCCTTCCTACAACAACTATAGGGCCCTCTGCAACTTGAAGCGCGCAACCACTTTTGAAGACTTATCCCGCGAGATGGCGCCAGAAGTGATTGCCAGGATGAAGAGAATATACGCCTCCGTAGACGACATCGACTTGTTCCCTGGTGGAATGAGCGAGAGACCGCTCCAGGGTGGATTGGTGGGTCCCACTTTCGCATGCATCATCGCCATCCAGTTCCGGCAGTCGAGGAAATGCGACAGATTCTGGTACGAAACGGACGACCCTAACATTAGGTTCACCGAGCAGCAGCTCGCGGAGGTCAGGAAAACCACCCTGACTAAGGTCATGTGCGCAAACATGGATCAGGACAATATGATGCAGAGGGCAGCGTTCGACCTGCCCAGCAACTTCCTGAACCCGCGGGTGCCCTGTGGTTCGATACCGCAGATGGACTTTAGTGCATGGAGGGAGACGAGACATGGGTGCAACATCGGGGGAAGGAATGTGGCGGTTGGAGCGTCGGGATTCCCGTCACCTTGCACCAGTTGTGTGTGCACGAATGAAGGCGTAAGTTGATTTTTTTTAAAGAACTCTTTAAGTTTTCTCTCAAATCTACTATTAAGGTGATGTTCAAGTTCTGCTACCACGTAGTTAGTGCCTTTGTTAATTAAAAAAAAGTATAAACAATCGTTTCATCATAAATCGACCATAGCGAGATTCTGCACTTTTGGGAGAATATGTCTGGCTATCAAATTATCATTTTTGGTAAAATATTTCTAGAATTAAGGATTTTTCTAGATTTAGTGATTTTGTTTCGTAGAAAACAGGGAATCAGGAAAAATCATAATTTCTGGAAATGTGGTACTAAAAATGATGAAGCTAAACATGTTATCCCTAAAGAGCAGAATCTCTTTTTATCAACAAAAAGGCACTAACAAGGCTGCAGAACTTGAACCTTTTTTTTCGGTCTAAAATAACAGGGAGACATTTTTTTCTGGGATTTAGCTCATATTAATTGCCCTGCCGACCTTAGGAGGCTAAAAAAACATCATTATTTATTACTTGTTTGGGGGCTTAGGAATAAAGATAGCAAGTCAAATCTGTTTCCATGTTAATCATTACATTTTACTGTATAATTAAAGTGTATGTACTTTGAGTTTTGTTTTTTCACGTGGGAAATTACAGGACATGCAAGGGGATCTCTATGAAATAATCACATCTTCTCACAGAACTTCCTGTGGTCAAAGAAGTTCTTTGAAAGAGATAAACTAATTTTTGTCCAGTACTTAGTATGAGTTTCTTGATGTTCCATACCTATATTAATCGATTCCATAAAGATTAAAAAAGGTAGCAATTAAAAAAAACTATTGTTCTTAAATTGTAAATAAAATGGGGATATGGAGAAATGTGTGAAAAACAATTAAATGAAGTTTCAAACCCATTCCCTAACCAAAATTCTCAAGGGGTTCAAAATATTTCCTTTCTAGATAAACACGTTTAAACTTGTAAATACAATTTTTCGTGTTTCATGCAGTTACTTGGATATATAAGTTAATCAGTTACTCCCAGGCCACATCTTTTCAACTCTTTGTGCCGCAGGACATTGTTGAAGCAACAGGCAAACCAAGTGCTGCCGGCACACTTGTTCGTAAATCGTTTATAACTTTCTCTACGCATCAAATATCCCTTTCAGCTTTTGACCTAATATTCAAGACACTTTTAACTATCAAAACATGCAAAAAGAAAACAATTCATACTTACAAGGCAGACAGAATCCTTAGCAGCAAATCATAGAAAACATTATTGCTCCATCTTTTTCAATATTACAGTTGAATCCCAACCTCAGTCAATCATGAAAGCTATCATGAATAATATGTTTCTCCATTTCGGCTAAAAATAAGACAAAGCAATCCTCGTTGATAGAAAACTGGGAAACAATGCCCTTTAGGCTGATTCAACAAAAGTTTCATTGGTATATTGGGGTTTCCGATAGAACGTGATGTATATTGTACATACAGTCAAACCTCCTCGTTCCATCGTTTCTCATTCCGTCCCCTCTTGATCTCGTCCAAAATCGACTCTTCATCCCCTCACTAGTTGCTACCACTCTTATGAACACGTGACCGTCATTCCGGACGACAATTTGGTTACGTCGAATGGCGCGCTATTCAAATACCAGTTTTCTATTAAACGCCCATTACGCACTATTCGACTGCGCATAGATATTGGTAGGTTAGGAGGGGAAGTCGCGTCTCCCTTACCGAGGTCGGAATGAAAAGATTCGACTGTATATGGACATTTATACATGCATATGGACATTTATACATACCCCAACGTTTAAAGAACAAAACGTTCTTTAAACGTTTTAAACATTCACAGACGTTTATTGGACATTAAACATTTAAGGGGAAATAACTCTTTGAAACCCGGGAAAAAATTTATTTACAAATTTTTTTTTGTCGCAGCAAAGTAAATAATTTACAGCTCTTTTTGCATTTTATTACACCAACCTTGGACTGTATTTTACAATTTTTGTAAGGAATTTCATTGAGAACTGGCGGCGATACATCCTCCGAAGTAACTTTGTGTATAAAACTGCGTTGACAGTCTACCAATCGCATTTTTCATCCGATTGACATAGAATTTTGAGAAACTGCTCTCCATTGTCCAACTTAGGGATGGTCTGGGCAGTTTTTTATACATATTTTTGTTGATTTTTGCACCGATGAAAAGAAAACAAATTTCGCGCGATTTTCAGTTTTTTTTCAAATGTGCATAATTTTTCGAAAAACAATTTTTTTCAAGATCTGAACAGATAATCCCTAAGTTAGAGCCTAGTGGATCGACACGTAACCACAAATTTGCTTTCAGATAGATATTAGAATCTTGTCAACCCCAGCCTGCCCAGTAGGCAGGCTGGGGTCCTTTTTTTTACTTCAACTCTTGTGCAACAAATCTTTTCGTTGAAATTCTCTGGAAAAATTCGAAAATATTGTCCAATGATTAATATTATCCAAAGGCTTAATATTATCCAAAAAAGACCGGATTATTATAACCATTCCTTCACACACAAAAAATACACGAAAAAAAGCCTTTTTTCGGGCTTCAAAGTGTTACCGCCCCTTAATAATAAACCTTTATAAAACGATTTAAGGTTTATGTTCCGTCCGGATAAAACAGATATGATATACGTATATTATTCATATACTAGCAGATATTGACTCCTGGGTGGAAGAAGGTTCTATTTCAGAAAAGTCGTAAAGAATGTTCTATTTCCCATGTTATTATGCTATGAGATAGAGCCCTGAGATAAACCCCTCTGAGATAGACCCTTCTTCCACCCAGGCGTCGATATAAAATTGATGTTCTATCAGGGCATTTTCCCAACCGCCAATGATAACAACTGCTTTTTCAATTACAGACCCAGTGTGCCTCGCTCCGCGTGACAGACTGCAACCGACTGCTCCGCGAGGCATCGCGTGAGGCGATCCTCCGAGACGACGTCTGCACAGCCCAGTGCGGATTTGTACTCTCCGCAACCGAGCCCGCAGGTCGCAACAGTCGTGTCCACTTCTCCGCCGCAGCCGGATTCGGCTTCGGCGGCCGGAACATACCCCGCAGTCCTCCCACCCCGAGCGCCTTCAACGGTTTCAAGCTGCCCGACCTGTCGCAGTTCATTGGCTAGAAACGTCCAACTGCAGCGCCACCCCGGGGAACAATTCGTGCCACTAACATTATTTTTCAGTTAATAAATCCTTCTTATAAGACTTGGTACGGAAATCCGGCTAGATAAGCATGCACATCGCGAGGTCGCTCGGATGGGTCGTCCGAGGTCACCAGGACACAATTTCCAGCCAACAGTGCGCTTCAATTCCGGGGAAAAGCGATGCGAGTCGAAGCTCAATTAATAATAGGTCGGTTTGCCATAAAAAAGCGGCGCTTCGAAGCCGACGATTCGTATGTGTGCTTTCCCTGTTTCTTCAGCGGGTCCTCTTCTTGTTTTTCAATGTCATTTGTTGCGATTCTTTTTGATTGGGCGCGCCGCGCGCCGGTTCATCTGTACCACTGACGTCGACGTTGCATGGAAAACCGCGCATTTTAGGAATTAGGCGTAGGATCTGAGATTCAACTTGTGAGTGTAAATATAGGTTTAAGCTCCAGTATAATGCATTTCGTAGTTGTGGGTAGGATGAGGGAGTGTGCGGAACGGGAAAGAGGAGAAGAAATCAGTAAAGCGCCCTCTGTTGTCGAAAAGCGCCATCTATGATCAAATAGATGGCGCATTTCTTCGATGGAAAAGAGGTTTTTATAGAACTGAACTTCCAGATTCATTGAATTTCATGCAATCTTCGTGAATTTAGATAGATGCAGTTACCTTCGCCAGGTGCAGCTTTCTAAAACCTACTGGAAAGCTTGTTTGATAAAAAAAGTTGCCCGGTTTTCCGCTCACTCCCCGATACTGTCAACCGATAACGTCCCGTTTGTTTCTGTCAATGGTTCCACTTTTTTTATCGGCGTCGCCGCCAAGATGAAGACACGTTTGAGTGCAATTCAAGTGATAGGCACGTGATTGGAGAATGAGACACGGCGGTATGCTTCAAATGTCTTTATTTCTCACATCACCTCTACCTAATTTTGTATATAATATAATTGTAGTACGAAACCGGTGTAACGTTAATAAATGTTAATGTTTATTTTTCATCGTCGCTCGTAATAAATAATACTCGTAGCCGCACGGTCCTCCTCTTGCGTTCGTGTGTGTGGCCCTGTATGTACAAATCGGATCGACTTTCGGCGCCCGTACAAGCTGGCTGGCAGACAAACGCACCCTCGGATTCCGGGTTCTGGGTTCTGGTTTTGGCAATGGGTTCTGGCAATGGGTTTAAGTGGCCGGAACTTCTTGCTTATTGTTGATCACGGCGGCATTTTCCTGCATTGCTGGCGTGTGTTCCACGCATCTCCAGAGACCGTAAGTCTTGCCGACGGTAGTCTGCCAGAGTCGCAGGGTACCATCCTCGGAACCGCTAGCGTATAACTCGCCATCTGGTGAGAAACGGACACAGTGCACAGGACCAAAGTGACCCTTAAAGGACTCTGAAAAAGACAAGGATAATAATGATATGGGGCAAAGTTAAGTGTTTGGTTTTGGTCTCACAGAGATTAATGTTCTTATTACAGCAAACACATTATAATAATTGCAAAAATTAACAGTTTTGCAGTTAATATGAGGAATAGATATTATAGATTTTATACGACATCGGAGCCTATTATCAAGATAAATGCTTCTAAAGCGAGTAGTAAATATACTTTCTAAACTACACTCTTATAGAGTAGGGTAGTCAAGTATCTACTTTAATTGAAAAATATATTATCATATACTATAAAGAAGTTTTTCAGATTTAGATAGATTAGTAAGGAAGGTTTACTGAACGCAATGGTGCTGTGAAAAATAATGACGCAGGATAAATGATGGAAATAATTCAATTTCTGTTTTGTAGTTGGATCGATCATAGTGTGGCAGTCAGTGTCATAAAAAGCACATTGACTTTTTAGTCACCAATTTGACTGCTATGCACTGAGAAAAATGGTAAAGAATATTTAGCTATACCTACATCAAAATTGGGATATACTTTCCAGTATGAAGAAAATAGCAATCTTTTCTGAGACACTTTGCTATACTTAACTGCAATTTCACATATAACTCTATCAAAGTATATGGAAAGTATATCCCCATTTAGCTATACCTACAGCTAAAATATGCTTTAACATTTCTCTCAGTGTAATAAGTTATAATAATAAGATTAGAAAATAACTTTCAGCGAAGAATGTAGGCATATTCAAATAGCAGACTACAATTTAGGCACAATGAAAACTAGTTTACATTTTATGGTTTCAGGAAAGTGTAAACGGTATATTTTCTCTTTTAGAAATGTGTAAAAAAAGTAAACTAATGTATAATCATTAGATCTGTCATTAATTGCTCATCTTTTTTTATTTCGAGAAATCTATAATGTTAGCAATAATGCTCTTGGCAAGGCATTAAAAAAGACTCAAAATGAGGCCAAATGTATGTTAAAACCATCTGATTTCAAAAGTATAGGAAGATTCGCTGACTTTAAATCGAGTAAATGTTGAGAGAGTAGTACCATCAAGAGAAAAAAATCGTGTTCACGCTAGAATAATAATTTTCTAGATTTAGAGTTTCTGAAATGTTTTGTATTGAGATGGATTATTTTTAGTAATAGTGGACTATACCTAAAACTGTGCTACTTCAACAATTATACCTAAAATTGACAATATTTGGTAAACTTTTATTATAAAAAGCTTCTTTGATAGTGACCCATTTTGAATTGAAATTATACATAAAATATAAAAGCTTTTTAATATTTATGTTAAGAAAAGCGTTGTTTATACTCATTCAGAATTATATCTAGAATAAACAAAATTGGGACTACCAGAATAGCAAAATGGCGGCCGTTAAGCCATTTTCCGAAAACTTTATTTACATTTTAACCCTCTATCCGGGATTGCTTATCCCCTCTACTCGCATAGATTTCGCGCCATTCATGTTTATACCAAATCGTCGAATGAACTTACGAATCCATGCGACGCGCGCAACTTTTCACACACACATTTAACGATATTCAAACTGATTGGTCAACCCCCTCTTCT
>JABFPB010008452.1:0-10125 GCA_022817645.1 Ceratoteleas bidentatus | reverse complement strand
CTTTAATTGTTAATAACTTTGTTTACAATAAAAGTTTTTGCCCAAAACTTTTTGGCCATTATTCCAGACCTCATTATTTATCAATAGAGCATAAATTCGATTTTAAAAATTAACTTTCATTTTTTAGTGATACATTTCATAAATTTTGATCCATATATATTTCATTCCTTTTTATGTTCCAGAAAACGCTGCTGATACACAAAAATCAGCTTCACAAGAATCTTCAGTTTCAACTTCAGCGTCAGAGCCAGCACCAACTTCAGCTTCTGATTTTAATAGTTCATCGCAATTCCAACCACCGTCAAATGAAGTTTCATTCAACTACCAGTCACTAGAGCCTAAAAGACGAAAAATAGATATAATTACAAAGGATGTAGCATTAGCGTTGGATATGACGGGCACCAGCAGCAGGAATGCAGCTTTCATTTTAGGTGCTACTGCTAAGGCATTAGGCCACAACGTTAACGATATCATTTTAAGTCATCGCTCGATCCAACGCAAACTTTAAGACGAGATGAGGCTGCAAATATACGACGTAAATTTGCACATGTACACTGCTTAACTGTTCATTGGGATTCGAAATTATTGCCTGATGTCAGTGGCAAAGAAAGTGTTGATCGATTGGCGATAATTGCATCAGGTGTGGATATGGAGGAAATTCTGACAGTACCAAAACTTGAGAGAGGAACAGGATCAAGCCGAAGCTGTATACAATGTGCTCAAGGAGTGGGAAGTTGATGCTCACGTGAAAGCTATTTCGTTTGATACAACTGCTGTGAATACAGGTTTAAATTATATTCTCGGTTTTAAATCACCTAATGTTCTTTTTGCTTGATTATTGAAAAGATCAATAATATATTTGATTTTGTTTTTGTTCATAATTTTCAGGTCACAGGAATGGAACGTGTATGCTTTTAGAGCAATACTTGGAAAAAGACTTGCTCTACCTCCCGTGTCATCATCATATTTCGAAGCTAATGTTGAAAAATGTTTTCGAAACTTGTTTGGGGACAACATCTGGACCTGAGGGGGCCTCTTTAAGCGTTTCGGGAACGCCTGGTCAACGATTGATCAAACTCAATACGATTCTGGTTTGACTGATGAAGCTCTTCTCGTGGAATTCCTGTCGATTAAACCTGGCATTTTGTCATTCGTTCAGAATCAAAAGACGGTAATACATTAAAGCAATCTCTCTTAAATTATCATTTTTTGTTTTATCAATACGCAATTGGCAAACGAATTTTAAGTTCTAATATTATTGTAATTTACATGGAGTTTCTACTGTAACACTAAATAGAAGCAAAAAAAAATCTATTCAAATGTAGGTTTGAATATGACTCACATGTAACAAATAGTCAATTTGTTACCTATGTTTGTTACCATTTTAATTATTTATTTATTACTTTAGATATCTCAACTACGAGCGGATTATAAGGAGTTCTTGGATCTGCCGGCCACATTTTTGGGAGAAGCACCAGTCGAAGGCTACAAGTTTCGTATTCCAGGCGCAATGCACCACGCCAGGTGGATGGCTAAAGCGTTGTACGCGTTGAAGATTTTTATGTTTCGGAACCAGTTCACACTAACTAAAAGCGAATTGAGGGGTTTGCGTCAAGTCTGTTCTTTTATAGTGCGTTTTTATATCAGATATTGGTTCACCGCTCCACTGGCGATTCACAGCCCATGGATTTGCAACTCCTTCAGAGTCTGATTGAACACAAAAAAAGAAAAGGAATAAGTTGCTCTTGCAGCATTACGTAAACTTGCGAATCACCTATGGTACCTATCTGACGAGGCGGTTGGTTTATCGTTATTCGTCGACAATATTCTAGTTGAAATAAAAACAAACATGGTGACGGCGTTAGTCAGTTGTGAGAGGTTTGACGAGCCAGTTAAGTGTTAAATCCGAATAATGATGCCGATCTAGAAATGTGGAGAACTCATAAGATTGATGAATTGTTTTCACAGCATACTCGACGATTGTTGGAAAATTTTGACGTAAACTGCGACTTTCTAGCTGAAGATCCATCTGTGTGGGGAAATACTGATTCATAGAAGCGAAAGAAAAGTTAGGATTTTTGCGCGTTACAAACGATACAGCGAAAAGAAGTATTGCATTAATTACTAAATACATTTCGGCATTGACAAGGAATGAAGAGCAGAAGCAGTATCTCTTAAATGTTGTTGAAGAGCATAGACGGCTAATGCCAAGCGTTTCGAAAAAATCGTATATTTAATAAGGTAATTTTATTATATAAGAAAAATAAGTGTAAATATTATGTTATAAAAATCAGTATTCGTCTTGATTTGTGCACAATCCTACAATAATTTAATTTGGTTTAACTCATATCGGCGAACGCAATATTTGCCGTTTGCGTTTTAATGCGCAATATTTGCCGATTGCGTTACTCATTAAAGCTTCAATTTTTATTCTAAATAAAATTAGACACTGATAAATTAATTTTCAAAATCGACGAGTGTGGAAAAATTGCCATTTTCCGAGCACATTATGAAAATTCTTAAAACTTTAGATTATCATCACTGATGGATAACTGAGGCTTTGCGTATCGTTATAAACAAAGCTAAATGATACTACGCAATATTTAAACTATATAAAAGACACTGCGAAACTCAAAATACAAAGTTATTGAAAGAAAACGATTGTTATACCTAAAATCACGGTTCCTGGGCCTTGAAAAAAAGACTTTAATTTGCAGTATAGACTTTAGAATGTGGTTCTGGATGCTAAAATGCACAGAATACTTTGTATCTGAATGTAACCATAGGTCCCAATGCGCTAATACGCCGTTATTGAAGTATGGTGTGCTGAGATCTGTATAAAATGGAGGAAAACAGTCGAAAAACACGTTTTCGACTTGATCGACCTCTAAGTATTGTCCGATTGACTTCTCCTTTGGGGAACCTGCATGATTTTGAACGAGGAATGATATACATGATGAAGAGCGAAAACAAAAAATATCGATTTTTTTTTGGCACAGTCTAATACATATATTGTAAGTATTATTTATTTTATGTATGAATGTCCGTCTAACATATGTATAATATACATCTATTTCTATCGGGGTATGGGATCGATATCAGTTTTGAATCTATCAATACCCTATTGTGCAATGAAAGTACCATTCAATCAATTTAACTCAATATACTAAATTGATTTGTACGCAACTTAGGAATTCAGTATATATGTATAAAAATGTATTTAGGTAAAGTTTTCGATCTTTTGTAGTAATTTACTTTCAAAACAAATTAATAGACTAAATCAATTTAAGATTAAGATTAAGTTTTAAAAATTCTTTATTCTGACGTCCCTTGAACATTTTCGAAAAAAATTGTTTTACTAATTGCGTTATTGAATTTATAAATGATTTCAATATTTGTATTCGCAGGTTCCCAAAACCACACATGAACTCTTATCATAACCCAAAATCTCACAAAATGTGCATAAAGTAAAGCACAGCACCCACATAAGATTTCTATCAAATCGGGAACGATCGTAGTACAAAAGCGCGATCGATCGTAGTACAAACGATCGTAGTTCAAAATAAAACCCAAAACAATATATTAGCTTAGCCTAAAATCGCACATGAGCATTTTTACAATTCGCACATCGAAGACATCACTGAAAACGGGATTCAGTAAAATTTCGGTACAATCGCCGGAAAATAGATGCCAGAACCGTAATAACACACGATAATTGAATCGGCATTGATTCAATAACGAGAAACTTTGCAGCCAATATTGATTCGATGCCTAAATGTCAGTCGAATCGAAATCGAACGGACATCGATAATTCGATGTTGATTCAATACAGGCCTATCCGACTCGAGCTTTTGGCCTTCCCGTTCGTGTCTGGAAAGTTGTAGATGGCGCTGCAAATCAGTCAGGCTGTTCATGCCGTCACCGGTACAAATGTATTTCGGTGGCTTACTCAATATTATAGTAATTAGTTAATAATAATTATTAGTAATAGTAATTATTTATGTATCTATGATCTAATTTGTTTAGAAAGTTCAATATTTATTTATTTTATCTAATCTGGGATTGTCAGTTTTTTTCAAAGATTTTTTGGGTTGTCACAGATTTTCCGAGCTTCTCAGAAATTCTTCAACAAATTTTCACATTAGAGTTTTTATTATTAATTAGTTTTAATTAAATTTATTTGTGGCTTTTTGTGAGAAAACTGAGGTAATAAATACAAAGATAATTATAAATGTTAAATTTTTTTACATTTTGCATAAATATTAAATTTTTTTACATTGTGCATAAATGATCATTTTTTTACATTTTGCAATGTTTTGCTAGTTTTTTTCTTATGTATATTTATAGATCGGGCTTAGTTCGGCTTGTCGTCCGTCTGACTAGACGCCAGCGCCTCTACAACTTTCTGAACAGCATGGGAAACTCGTGTCCAATACATTTCTACGAGAGTCGGAGAGGCCTGATTTCAACCTACAATAGGTTGCACGCTCAAAGGAAAAAGCCGTAGCGCGATCCATGTTTATTCCTATGCCAACCCACAGGATTATCCCGTGAGTCGTGACGTCAATGAGTCGACGGGGCGGATGCGCCGCCTCGTTGCATATGCGCATGCGCAAGATGCCCGACGCAACGTTTCACTCGTTTCGCGGTAAATCAGTGTATTTACATTTTCCACACGCTCTCCAAATGTAAACACACCGATTTACTGCGAAACGCGCGAAACGTTGCGTCGGGCACCTTGCGCATGCGCGTGTGCAATGTCGACCCGTCCGGCATGTCGTCTCATTGACGTCATGACTCACGGGATAATCCTGTGGGTTGGCATAGGAATAAACGTGGATCGCGCCACGGCTTTTTCCTATGAGCTTGCAACATATTGTCGGTTGAAATCAACCGAAAATCCTATGACTGTACATGTTTTAATCTTGTGGACGTTTCCATGCTTTTAAAAGATGGAACGCATGCTTTTATCAGTTGAATTTCATAGTAAAATAGCGTAGTAAAATCCATCCTTTTATTCGGTGGATATGCATCCTATAGTAGGATGAACATTTTCTCAGTCCATGTTTACATACATTTTATGTAAATCGTTTATATAACATTTATATGAAGATGATACCGCATTAGGCTGTAAAATTTACATAAATAATTTATGTAAATTAGTTTGGTGTCTCAAGAAAACGCATTTTTAACATTTGTTTTAAAATAAATAATCCTTCCTGTAACAGATTGTAAATCTCAATATTATGTAAATTATTTATATAAATACTTATATGAAAAAAACCTAAGTAGAAACCTACGTAGGATCCTACGTATGTTCCTACGCCAAAATCCAACGTAGGTTTCTATATAGGTTCCGACGTAGGTTCTGACGTAGGTTCCGACGTAGGTTCCTACGTAGGTTCCTACGTGGGTTCCTTCGTAGGTTCCGACGTAGGTTCCTACGTAGGTTCCTACGTGGGTTCCTTCGTAGGTTCCTACGTAGGTTCCTACGTAGGTTCCTAGGCAGGTTCCTACGTCAGTTTTTTTCATAGCGCTAGCTGGGATACCCAGCTTCGCTCAGGGAGCTGATATGAGATTGATAGTTGGAATAAAAGGATAAACTTTAAAATATAAGAGTAAAAAATGTCTATTGAAAACCATTTCTAATTATTTAGAATATTTTGATTTATATTCAGTCACTGTAGCACTTTGATTACTCACACTTCATTATTTGTTTGTATTTACTTACTGCACTTCCACAATGATCTGGGATGTTCCGGGATGTTCCCGAACGTTCCAGACTATTCCCCAACATTCCACAACATGCCAGAATGTTCTGGACTGTTCTAGACATTTCTAGAGGGCGAAGCTTCCAGCCTTTATATCTTCAAAAGCACGCCCTTCAAGTAAAACAGTAACCTTCTTCATGGATGGGGAATAAAGGGCTACCACACCATGGTAGTCCCTTAATCGTACCGGGACTCGTTTCTGAATTTTAGCGGCATGCACATTGTACATTTTCTTTTATAATATATTGATTATGTAAATTTATGTAAAGGTTTATGTAAATTGTGAAGCTCAATGCGAACTCATCTTTACGTAAATTGTTTTCATATTCGCTGGCTATCAGGATAGATTGACGTTTTAAAACATTTTAATTTGAATTCCTGGATTGGAATATTCAACTAATTATTGCATTCAAAAACGGAAAAAGACTTTAACTTAATTCTATCGAATGCTGAACTTGGTTACAAATTCAATTTGTTTCTATTCTATTTGTACAGGGTTATCACTCGTAGTTGTCGAATTATAAATGGTTCATAGAGGTATAAATCATAATTTTTTAAGAATTGTGATTCAATGCATGGTAATATGAATCATTATGGATCGTTATCTACCCTGTCAAAAGGTTTTTGATTAAAGAGAATTCAGGAGAATAGGACTGTACAATTCTCAATTCACAATCTGAACAATTGGAATACAAATTTGAAATGTCAGTTCTGCTCCATCGACTTATATTCCAACAGAGAAATTGATATTAATTATAGAATCCAATTGCAACGTTTTCTATTCAGTTCAATTCTGGAAATGGAATAGAAATAACGAGATAAACTGATTTCAAGTATGCAATTCACTTTCAATGTTTTCTATGCTATTCAATGCAGGAATTGAAGTTTAGCCTTGTGAATGAAGTCAAATTGTAGAAAGCACAATGAATTATGTTTCATTAGGGTTAAGGTTTTATTGCACTAACGGAATTGATATTATGAAATTTTAATATTATTTAGTATAAAATGAAATGGGCAGAATTTGAATTCATGTCTCGTTTTGTTAGTGAAAAATAATACATTGAATTCTGTGAATGGAATATGGATTGTCGATTCAGATGCATTCAAAAGAATTGAAAATTTCTGAATTAAACTGAATTCTTTTGAATTCACTTTAATCAAACATTTTTTACATGGTAACTTCTTGAATCATTTTTCATTTGCTGAATATAATTTAATATTACAAAATAATAATAACCTAAATATTTCGAAACGGCAGGGGACTTATGCACATATAACCTCCAATCGCGGTGGTATGATTCGGAGGAATTATCTGTTTTTTTTGTTTGGTTAAACACGGAAAATTTTGCGGGCTTGATTTTTTTCATCCAGAAACGTTTGTAATATTTGAAAAGAGGTTTGAATCTTTTTATGTTTTCTTTGCATAAATTTTGCTCCACAACTTCTAATCCTTCCTGTATCGCATCAGGTTCCAGCAATGCGAGAGCCATGAGCTCGCTTAAGGCTCTTACACCGTTTTTCTGGGTAAGAGCTGGATCACCGTCATTGTCCGTCGTGTCGGGTTCATCGTCATCGTCAGTGTCCGCATCGTCACTGTCATCCTCATCCTCGTCTTCGTATTCAAAATGTTCTTCTTCTTCTTCTGCCATCCATTTTCCGTCAACTTTTTTTCGCAGCTCTCGACTAACCTATAGCGTCATATAGGGTCAAATTTTGCAGTTTGATATACACAAAAAAAAACTAGCCCAGTTAAAAAATTCCATCAGAAACCATTAGATACATATAGAAACACTGACAAAACCGTCTAGAAACCATTAGAACTAACTTTTGTACGATGTTGACACGGACTTACAATTAGATGCCAATAAAACTACACAAGCTCCTACTGAATCCTATATAAAAGGTGTCAAATTACTTACAGAAACCGCCAAGAAAATTAGAACTATCCACATTAGTCCTAATGGAATTTTTTAACTGGGAGAGTATATAAGCTTGAGCGCTGTTTATCGGATAAACACATGCAAATTGAAATTGCATGAAATTGTGTTCTTAGGGCATGGTTTCTATTTTGAAATGGTGCGATTGCGTGAATGCGCGCTCGAATGACGTTGTAGCGCCACAGTAGCTCGAGATAAATATAAACATTTAATAGCTTGTTAAAGGGATAATATGGTCAGTCTCGAGGAATGAAAGGTCAAGTAAATATCACGTAGGGGGCTCAACCTGCAGTGCAAACGCCATACCTATTTCTAATACAATATGCCACTACTAGCGGTGCTAGTGGTACAGGAAGATTAATCAGCCTGCTCGCCGGCGTCTCGGCTAGAGGGTACCGTGAATTCACTCGGAAAGAAAAATCTAACAAATTTAGAATACATTCTCTGTATACTTTTTGCGTAAGATATTTTCGTTACTAAAAACGCAAACGCAATTATACAAATTTCGCATCCCGCTTCGTGTACAAATTTTGCTAAGAATTCTACACCAATTTGGTAAAGCTTTCTTTGGTAAAGCTTACAAATACACAAACAGGGGGCTTACGCTTGCATTTGTAAGAATCTTTTACCAAAATAGTATACAGAGTCTGAGCAAATTTAGTAAGCGGAGTGAAGTACTAAAATTGTATAAATTTCTGCCATTTTAGTTCAAACTTTGTTTCTAATTTTGTATAAAAATAACCGTTTACTAATATTGTCAGCTTTGTCTGTACTAAAATAGTAAGAATTTTCTTTCCGTGCAATCACACAAGGAGCGGTTATGCCCCCTGATATCACGGTCAATTTTCAATCATTTTCGACCCGGTCGAAAATGATTGAATCATTGATCATATCAGTTGATAGCTTTATGCTGTTAATTAAACCTGTGAGCATTCCCCTATAGAACAAGATGTATATTATACATATATTAGATGTATATCAAATTGATGTTCTATCTGGGTTCACATTGATAAAACCAATTCCTAAAAGGTACAACATATATCGTAACTTTTACGATATATATCACAGAAAGTACGAATTTTTTCGTAAATTATTACGAATTGAGGTTCGCAGAAATTAGAACCAATCTCAACGCGGTGTTCGGTGCGAATTAACAATCACAACAATTCGTAAAGAAATTCTTTACGATTTTTGTAATTTTACGGTAAAGAAATTTCTTTACGAATGACATTCGTAAAGTTTTACGAATTTATTTTCTCTGAAAAGTTTTTCTTACTGGAGCCATATTCAAGGCTTGACGTTAAATCAGTTTTATACACTTTTTTTTATTATTTTAGAATTAGAACAGAGGCAGGCCTTTCGTCTGAAATATAATATTATATTATTTTACTAATGGGATAAGTAAAGACTTTTCCCACCAGTGTGTGGTTGATCACAATTGAAGCGATTGGAGAATTCCCTACATCATCCACTGTTTTGAGTTGGAGAAATACGCACTTCTCCAACTGCAGATAGTACGATAGAAGTATGCACTTCTATCGTACGAGTAAGAGCAACTTTTATAGATTTATCGCACAGTTATAAGCTCTCAAGCTTGTATACCCTGGTTTTCTTCTGTCTACTCTGACCGTGAAATGATGACCTTCCAGATACAAGTTTGACTACCCAATAAAATTGTGATGGATAAATGAAATTATATTGATTAGACAAAATAGTTTTTAATCAGAACGAATTCAATTTCATGTTGAAATTGTTTGATTGTAGAAATCATTATCGTTTCACGGTTAGAGAACATCGTTTTGTCAGAATATAATACCATTTTCTTATGGTTAACTGAGAACCATTTTGTTAAACCCATTTTGGTTTAAACCTAATTTATAACGAATTATTTAATAGAATTATTATCACATATTGACCCAATTTTGCACTCCATCAAAGTATCTACCATCACAAATTTGACGAAAATAACTTCTTAAAACGTCCCACTTTTAATACTGTTCACTTCATGCTTTGGCAGAGACAATAACAGACTTTCTTTGGAGTTAATATACATCATAATTTTAAAAAATGTATTTTTAATATTTTTGTTTAAATCAAGCCATGTCTGCATTAACAAATAAATAAATGTTTATATACGAGAATCGAATAAAAATTGAAACTAACCGTTTACTTTCGTTGCAGTTATATTTAATTTCGATAAATGAAAAAGAACATGCTCTTTTATCACAATTATATCTTAAGGTGATTCGTCAAGGTGGGTCTATGAATGAAACGCCTCAAGTTATTGAGCCAAAATTTGACCTTTTTCAATAACAAAAACTATATCGGTCAAATCAGATATATCCAAAGAATCGATGGGTATGTTTTTTGTTATTAAAAAAGGTCAAATTTTGGCTCAGTAACTTGAGGCGTTTTGT
>JABFPB010008451.1:0-10127 GCA_022817645.1 Ceratoteleas bidentatus | reverse complement strand
AAGACACTTTTGTAAGACGTCTTAAAAATGTCTACAAAAAGTGTCTGAAATTAAGACACTTGTTTTAGCGGTGTACAGATTAACAATGACGATAAAAAGACCGTAATAATTAATTAAAAAGTAAAATAATTAATTTGGACCCATATATGGTGCAAGAAAAACCTTTTCCAACTACACGCTATTTCTCTCAAGACACTAAACCACACGTTGCCGACTTCCATCGGTACTTCCGGTCCACTTTTCCGCCGAAACATGGACCACCCCGATAACTTTATCTCGTCCCCGGAAGGTCGACAACACTCCCCCGCCCCAATTACTGCCCTAATTACACTAATACCCGAAAAGTAGGGGAAAACAATGGGCCGACGCGTCTGAATAACATCCGCACGGTCGTACTCCGTAAACGCTCAACAGCGCGCCATTATTCACCGCGGATTTCGAATCGATACGTTTCAACAATGGTGCGTTCGCGTCCGGTAACAATTAATTATGACGGCTTTTCGGGCTTTTCCCGTTTCGCGCCCTCTCATTGTCGTTATTAGTACTTGGGGGCGGGGGAAGGGGGTAGAAAGGGGGCTCGAGGTACGAGAATGCTTCACGGGCCAGTTGCTCCCGAAATAGTTGCCAAAAGACGGCTATCTCGCTGGACACGGCTTTTTAACTCGTTACATAAATCCGCCGAGTTTAGGGTGAAACTTCATTGCATGACTTATTTTAGAAGTGGAAAATCCTCTAGTATAAGTATAAACACGACCATGTTTGAACTATTCGAAAAAATTCGAAATTGTTAAGCTACAAAGTTCGTTAAAAACGTTAAATAAAGGATCGTTAAAAAACTGCAAAAATCTCTCCAAAATACTTCGAATTTACCCTTGGATATTTGCTAACTAACCGATTTACTCATCCCAAATCTATCGATCTGAACTATTTCCACTGAAAGTAATATAGGAATATAACTGTGGCAACCCGCAGTATCTCCATTAGACTCTTCGAGACTAAAAAGGTCGGGGTATCGATTACCGGTCGCATCGACATTAATTTTTCGTCATGCTCCTGCGGTGGATTTAATCAAATTCGAACGAGATGATTAAAGCTCGATATCCAGGTTCGGCTATCAGATCGATGGGCTCGGCGTCTGGTGGAAATTCACTAGAATTAATGAAATGGAATCCAATCGGGCCAAACTGATCCTCTTTAACGGAGGTTTCAAGTGATTGCACGAGTGGCGGACACCGGGTAATTGGTCCAAGGTTTTAGCTTCGATGAAGATGTAGCAAAACATTCGGTGACAAGAGATGGTATTCATGAGAATGAAGGGAAGTAAAAGTGAAATAGACGTTAGGAAACAAAAAATGGGATGGTTCTAGACTTTGAAAACTGTAAAGGTGAGAGAAAATGAGAAATGATGAACTTCATTATGAATATGAGTTACTCTGTTTACATACAATGATTTATTTATCAACAAAGGTTTTTTACATCCATGTCTTTCATTGTCTTTCTCTACAAAGTTTTAAGATTCACCTGCCTTTGCAGAATTCTGAGCGCGAATATGTTTACCAACATTCTCCTTAATGGAACTATAAACACTTGTTTACAAGCAATTATTTAAACAAACCTACCCCCAGCCTTCCCATGCTTTAAGTCCAAATATCGCCTTAAACGTAATATAAACCATTAGTATATCTTGGGTATAACGCAGGTATGTTGTTAAATAAAAATATTTGTTTCGAATAATCATTCACACTTATTTTAAATAAAGTTTTGTTTGATGCAAATAGATTTATATTTCTAATAAAATATTTTCAAATAAAGGGATTTATTTAAATTTACTATTTTGTTTCTCTGAGTGTAATTACCCATCGTCACCTTTAAACGTACGAAAAGTAAAAATACACCCTCTTGGCCCATTTGCCAACCGCGAACCAGGGAAAAAGTCGTCCCACCGACCCGACGGATTGCCCTAAGAAGCAATTCTTCAACCGATTACACCCGGGACAATTTCACGGCGAGAGCCGACTCGCAACCGATTGACTCGGGTCTCAATTCCTCAGTCAAAGACTCGATTTCGCCGGCCGCCACTCGGTTATGATTTCCAATAAGATTACGTCGCGCCGACACAAGGGCGCGCTCATGCTCCCTCAAACGCGGCTTTTACAAATCGTAATCCCGCGATCTTATAATCCGCCCGCATGTTACAACCGCCATCTTGAGGCGAAACTCGGTGTTCCTTTTGTGCCCGGACTTCGGCGGGGTAGGGTCGCCGGGGAAAGGGGTAGTCGTCTTTTGAGCCCGAGTAAGCACTTTGCCGCGGCATTTTCCGCGGGCCAAGGCATTCCGGACGCGGCACGGAATCCTCGATAGGTGTCGCCTCGCACGCACGCCCGCCGCGGTTTTCAGTGCGGGGGATGGGGGGGTGGGGTAACTCGTCGCCCGGAGTCATCAACCTTATCCGGCGCGGCCTTATCTGGCTGGCAATCGTGACTGCGATTTATACCCGTCAAGAAATTTCGCCGGAACGAGTTGCAGCTGCCATTGTACAGGGGCGCGTTTCCGCGACAATTCGTTGAGGCGAAGTTAGGAGACGAATTGCGAGATGTCTCCTCCGAGGGGTGGGAGCTGGGAGACTTTTTTGGGGGTTTGGAGCAAGGAAGGCTTTGTGTGGATTTAGTAGAGGTGAAGAATGGAAAGGTATAAGAAGGGGGAGGAGTGATGTGTGAGGTTGTTAAAAGGAGAAAATGGGGGACAATTTGTGATAAGAATATGGAGATGGAAAGAAGATAGTAAACAGGTTGTTTTTCTTTTAGCGAAAGGATGTTTTTGTTTTGGATTCTTTTGTTTTGACTTTTTTGACTTCTGTCTGGGGTCTTTGTTTATATTTCAGTACGACACTGGACAAATATTCCTAGAATGTATCTAAAGATCTGCAAATGAATTAAAAAATGTGTGTTCATTATCTCAGAGTCTATATTTGTCCATTGCCCTTTGACATCTAAAAGATCACCTTCAGACAGTAAGAGGAAAAAAAGACCCTTAACTTAAAGGGCAATAAACTCTTTCAACCGCGCTAGGATCCCGAATAAATATGATTAATCAAGAACGCCAGTAGCTTCGGTATTGTGAGCCTCATTCGGGAGTTACATAACGTCCGCTGCATTTCTCTTATTTAATTTACTTTGCGCCCGTCTCCGGTTCCGGTCGCGCTTTTTTACAAAGTTGGACGTATTTATTCTTAAACTTGTATTATCAAAAGACGAGGACTGTTTAAAGATTATGCAAACAAGGCGGAGTCAAAGAAACAGAAAACTCGAGAACTGAAGGCACTGTACGAAATAGAAAGATTGCTGAGAGGACTAAGTAACGGTTCACTATATTCATAATTGTTTTCATTGTTCCGGTCGCGCATTGAAAAATTGCATTCGGATTAATCGTTCATTCAGACTCGCTACGGTTTCGTGTGGTTGCACTAACGACGCTTTCGCCCCATTAACGGGTAGAAATATGACCGGATAAACCGGAAAACAGTATGGAATTGGTTAGAAAAAATTTCGCTCAATGTAGATTGTGTTTTACTAATTTACAAAGGCATCTGTTACTTTTCCTTCCAAGCAATGAACAATGAGAACCTCACATTTTGTCTCTCATCCTATTCTAACCTCAAAACAAATAAATGCTATCATCTATCCTTGTCTATTCAATGAGATCGACAAGAACAAACACTCATCCAACTCCCAATTGTTCTCTTCTGTTTCGCAGTTGAAACAAAAGGGAGGAAAAAAATAGTCGACTTGCAAATACGAAGTTTGCAATAAATCACAATCCGAGGAGCATCTTCCGCGCGAGGTCTCCGGTGAAATTAAACGAGCGATTACTGAATAATTCGGAGTCATTGCTCGCGCTCGCGTGTCACATAATAATCCTAATGCCAATACGCCGAGGCACGGGATTCAGCGGTACATAACAAATCCCGTCATTCTCGTTTTGCGTCACGGAAGAGAAGATCGAAATAGGCATAGGGGTTCTTAAACGCGCATGTTATATTCATAGGCGCGGATGCATTACGAATACCCTTGTGTTTGATCAGCCCGGACAAACGTGATATTTTCTCACGCGTGGTCCCATACATATGGATGTGTACTAGTCGACCGATCGCACGCCGAGCTCGATTCGCGACCTTATTTCGCGCGACGGTAATCATTTTTTATGCCCATTTTTTCATTTTATTTTCATGCCACTGCGCCTTTGAGAGATAAAACCCACGTAAAGAAAAGAGACAGAAACAGAATTTATGATATGCTGAACATGAACATGAACGAAATGTAAAAATGTACAAATGAATTGAGGGGTTAAGTAAAAAAAAATTAATACCATATTTGATTTGCCTTTTTGGATTTTTTGAATGTTGGTTCACAGATATGCTAGTCCTCGTAAATACATTAATTTTCTAATAGCTCACTTCAAGATTGTAAAATTGTTACCAACCATACTGGATCTACCATATTGACCTTAAGCTGCATAAAAAAAAGTATGCTAAAAAAATACGCTATGAAAAATTTGTTCATAGGGCGGTTACAGCCTTATGAAATAAAAATTTTATATTTCCATCGCCGCATCCGCATAAATCCTGCTAAATTTACTCAGCCATTCCTCCCCACCCTTGTGGCTTAATAAATTGTCCGTCGATCGGTTCGAAAAAGCCGTACACATTTTGAACCGACCCCCATAATGCATCATTCACCACCTGCAACCAATTCTGCTGCAAGAAGTGGTTGTGCCGCGCGCATCGCGAATTAGTTTGCGTCATCGACACGCAACTGAGCGCGGTGCTAATTGCACGGATTAATTAGCTTTTCAAACGACCCGCTAGATGACTCTGAAGACACTGCTTCCCCCCCCCCCACCTTTCCTGATTCGACTCTAAACTGCCTCTTGTCCCCCATTTCCTCTGTTCATTTCCCCTGCCCACCCCTACCAATAGAAAAACCAGGGTTTCCAACCAAACACGTCGACCACTTTTCGACCAGGACCGTACCCGAGGGTCTACGAAGGACAACCGACTTTATTCAATTACGACGTTCCGGTTAATTTCGTTTGATTAAACAGATCGCAATTGTAGCGCACGGCCGGCGACGGACTCCAAGAATTATTTGGTGTAATTTAGCATGCCGAGTGAAACTCACCCGGCTTATTACATTATTCAAGGACCTCGCGTGTGACGTCGGGACGTTCGCGTCACTATTTCGCGCCCCATTCGCACTGGTACGGTCTCGTTTCAAGTGCTGTCTTCGAATTCCGTGCCATTTTTTATTTTGTTGGTAAATGGAATGTAAATAAGGGTTCGTTCACTCAGACACTGTGTACAGACACGGGTTTGTTTACGTAAAATTATTACGTAAAAAAGGTATTGTTTAATATATAAACAAAGTTCTTGTTTGTAAATTAGAATGTAAATTATATAAACATATAAAGGTTTGTTTATTAAAGGTATAAGTAAACGTTTGTTTACATATGTTAAAATTAGTATGTAAACAAATGTGTAAACAAGAATTAGTTTACACAATATTAGTACACAAACACTTATTAACTTTTCTTTAATTAAAAACCGATCGTTTGTTTACATACAGAACAAAACGTAAACAATTTTGATTTCATTGAAATAAATTGTTCAGACTGGCAAAAACACGATGTCGAATTTCGCAGTTTTATTTGTTAGCCGACGATAAATGTTTCTTTGAATTCAATCAATGTTTAAATGAAAATTTGCTTACGTGCAAAACAATTTGCAAGCACAGAATTGTTGATTCTATATTTCTCGTGTACGCTCGGCTTACAAAAATTTCAATTAAATTGTGCATAATTTCGTTTTAATGTTAAAACGAGACCTTTCGAAGAAATGTAAGCAAATGTTTAATTATTCCATAAATGACGGTTTGTTTATCTACAAAACAATATGTAAATAAAGTTCTCTTCACGTTCTAATGTTATGATAACATAGGTTTGTTTACGTGAAAGAAATACTTCGTTTTCTTTTTTAATAATCACTTTGCGTAGAATTTTTATTCCGTATAAAAGGTAAAACATAAAACGGTTTTTTACCATAAATAGTAAAATCTCGCATTGTTTGCATTACAATAGAATACTTAGTTTGTACACATTAGCATGTTAACAAAAGTTTGTTTATATACCGGAAAAAGTATGTAAACAAAGCCTTGTTTACATACTGGAAAAGTTTATAAATATATCTTTGTTGTCATACAAGAACATTTTGTAAACACACGTTTGTTTATTATGTATAAAAACGGAAAACTCGTGTATACACTTAATTTGAAATAATCTCACAGGAATATCGCATCTCCGATAAATTTTGTTTTTCAATCCGAAAGTTCGTGGAGAAATCACGGAAATGCAAATTATGCAGGGCTGAGTGGAAACTCCTCGAAACGCGTTTAAACCGTTCGTCAACTTGACGACAGTTTTTGAGTTGAAAATAAAATGATTTAAAAATGATCGAACGCTCGAATCTCGTCGCAAAATGAACAAATTAAACAAATCCCCTCGAATCCCGATTAAGGAGACGCGAGCTGAGAGACCGCGGAAGTTATAATTGTATTAAGAGACACGCACAAAAGATTTCCCGACGAGTCACTTTCGTTTTTAAATTTAGACAGTTGTTGCTGAATTCAATTCATTAGCCAGCCGTGTAACTTTCCGCTGCATTTTCATTTCCTTTCGCGGCAGTCCGGCAACAGTTTTCGCAGTTTCGGGGGGAAAGGGGGGGAAATGCGGAACTTGCTGGTCGAGACAGAAAATTTTTTTCTACGTCAAAACTTTCGTAATTATATACTTTATTTTCGCGTTCGCGGCAAATATTTCATTATGATGTAGCGCACCGTCTGACGGGAAAAAGAGCGCAATAATCGACGAAATTATTGGTCGTTAATTTAAAAAAAGGGGAAAACTATTTTCCGAGCCTTGCTATATTAAAATTAGTTTTTGAAAATGTTATATTAAACTCCTGCCTTGTGATACCTATTTTGGTTTGGGTAGAGGAATCTGAAATTTCGATTCGTTAAATTTTGTATGAAACATGGTAATCGTTGAATTTAACATTTTCATCTGCACATTTCAACAAACTTTACTGCAAGTTTGCTCGTCAAATTCCATTCAAAAATATCTATTTTTATGGTAATGATAACATCAACCATTTTAAGCACATTGCCTCGGTAAGAGTTTTTCGAAAAACAAAAAAAAACTCTAGAAACTTTACGACACGTGTAAAACACTTTCCAGCACGACTTTTCTCGAGACAAAGCAGTCAAAACGGGAACATTTGTCCTTCGTCAAAGTGCCGTCCCAAGACAATTTTTCAGCATCAATAAAAATTGACCAAAACGCCCTCTGTCGTTTCTCAAACGCGACACGCCGTTTCTCGTCAGACCCGCGGTATTGAATCACCATTTTATTACCACCCCGCCTTCATTCACAATCACGAGAACCTTTTTTCCCTTTTTTTTTGCTTTTTACGACCCGAGTCTCGAGGGTCGTCGCGTTACGTCGACGTCGCATTGTGCGCCGGAAATAACTGTAATCCATCGTAACCGGACGTCGGACATAAACAAGACGGAACTCCTGAATTGAAAATCGAAAAGGTTTGTCGGTTTCGGAAAAGAGGTTAAGTTAAAAAAATCGGAAAACCCTTTTTCCAAAAAAAGAAGTTGTTTTTGATAGAAACAAAATTATCATTTTTCCAAGAAAAAATTTTTTTTAATTCAGTAAACAAAAACAAGACCATACAAAATTAATTCTGAAAACACATTTTTTGGTATACATTAAATTCAGCATTAATATACAATTTATGAAATACTTAACCCAATTTTAGCAAAATAAATGGATATTGCTAAAAACGACAATGGCAACAAAATTCGCTCTAATTAAATAATTTGATACTCCACTGTACTTCTTTTTGCGCCAAATTGGACCAAAAATGAGTATTTCCGGTAGATTTCACCCGGAATCAGACAATAATTTCGCGACTTCATTAGTCGGGTTGTTCTTTGTGATTTCCCCTTGATTTCAAACGAGAATACGTTCGAATGATTTTCGCCAAACAAGCGTGCTTTGTGCTCGAAGGAAAGCTTTCCCGAGTGACACTTTTTCTGAATAATTGACTGCGAATATTTAATCCCGTAAATAATTCCGGAACGTACATTACCCATGTCGGACGCACGCCGGTAAAATTGTCCACTACACTTACACATTTATGGAAACTGATAATAATAGCGACGAATCGCGGCCGTCATATGAAATCACTAATTAACGCACGCTTTGAAGCATATTCAATCACGATTCGCCGCCCTTTGGTCGTTTCAGCTCAACTTTTTGACGCAACGCGTTTTTAATGTATGATAATAATATTTTGGCGATATTTAATTTTCGGAAGTCAATTTTGATTTAGCGCAACGTTATTAGCGAATTTGAGTGCAGAAAGGGGAATTGTTATAAAGGCAAATCTGATTTCCAATTCTATAAAGAGTGTTTTTCAGCACAAAGGAATTTTCGAAATTTTGCAATTTGCAACTTTTTAAAGACTAACCAAATTTTTATTAGCTTTCACGAAACATTTGTTCAATGCGTGAGTGAAAAACGTGTAATAAAAGATTAAACAACTTTATTTTAAGGGCTGTGATGAAATTGATTATAAAAAATTGAATGAACGATTTTAATGTATCTCGACCATTTTGTCGTTTTCAGTCCCCATTTTTCCGAGTCACATTAAAAATTTGATAACGTTCAAAACATTCGAAATAATTATAGAAGAAAGAAAAGTATAATATAAAAGGTCTTTTGAAAATTGATACTGACCGACGGAAAAAGGGTTTATTTTGTTTATATTATACAATTTGTAATGTAAATAAGGGTTTGTTTACATAAAATTACAATGTCAACAGAGTTTTGTTTACATAAATCTACAATGTCAACAGAGTTTTGTTTACATAAAAGTAAAGTGAATATTAAAGAGAAACGCATAACCTATTTCCAGATGAAACAATACGATAACATATACTCTTCCATATAAAATATCGAATTCTTGAAATAACATATTGTCGAAAAATATACTCTATAAAAAATGCTCGCCAGAACAAAGTACATAAAAGAGAAATGATTTATTGACGTGGTATAATACCAAAGCGGAATACCGAATGTTGTTTCTGCCGTTTGATTTGGAAGATTAATTTCGCGAGTTTTAATGTTTGCGTTTAATAATTCCGGCTAGTTAGTCATTAAATTCAACAAAAAAATCAATAAGATGCAATCGAAATTGCAACTGATAGGAGCATTTATCAAAATTCGATAAAGGCAAAAAGTTTGTCAGTTTTTATTCCATTAAAAATGAATAGCCGCGCTCG
The DNA here is from genome assembly GCA_022817645.1 of Ceratoteleas bidentatus. Classification (NCBI taxonomy): domain Eukaryota; kingdom Metazoa; phylum Arthropoda; class Insecta; order Hymenoptera; family Scelionidae; genus Ceratoteleas; species Ceratoteleas bidentatus. Next base: position 723 of record JABFPB010008451.1, on the reverse strand, counting down.
CACTTCCGCTTTATACGCACGAAAATATCTATTCGTAATGGATGCTTTAAATAGCCGATTAAAAAAGAAATCCCTTTCGCGCCGAACTTTTTGTTTCAAACTTAACAAATCTTGATCAATGTGTTCGGCGAATCTAATGGAAAATTGTTTTATCGACCGGGCCAACTTGGTTTAATTTGTTTCTGATAGTTTAGGTTAGTTACTTCTCCGTATATTAAAAAAGCTTTCCAAAGTAAAGCACGGATGGTATAACGAAAATTACTTTTTACAGTAAAAGGAAACTCATAGTTTCCGGAAATTAATTGTAATAAAAAAGAATTTGTGTCTTAAAATGTTACGGAATGTTACATAAATAAACATTACAAAAACCCACATTAATTTGTTTTCTTAAACCATTCTATTTCCGGTCTGACCATATTTAGTCCTACTCTACTGATCCCACTCTTCTTCCTGCCTGATCATATAAAGACCAGTTCCAATAATCGACCTGAACTGTCGCGGCGGCGGCGGAAGTGATAGATTTTTATTGTATAGGGAGACATACACTGAAAAAAATAACCTCTCTGGAACAGAGAGGTTATTTTTTATTTTTTATAAGAATACCAGTATGGTTAAGCCAGTATGTTTGATGTAAACACGCTGTTTCGTTCGGACAACCATACGTATGTTTAGGACAAACATTCGTATAGTTATGCTAAACATACGGTATATTAGTTCCAAATC
>JABFPB010008450.1:0-10129 GCA_022817645.1 Ceratoteleas bidentatus | reverse complement strand
TTCCGAAGAAAGTACCCAAATATACAATAAATCTTTGTAATTATACAAATATTTCTTTTGGCACCCCAAATTTACGGTCCTTCACTATGCAAATACCTTAAATTCTCCCAAAATAATTTACTCGCCACCTAAAATTCAATCAATTAAATCGTTTTCTCAATACACCTCCACCGTCCCAAACTCCTTCACTTACAATTCCAACCAAATCTCTACTCTTTGCACTCCAAATAACTGTCCTCTGCTGGAATTACGAACGTCTTCGACACTCGAAAACATCAAGACAAGACCCGCACTTCTTTCCTACCTCTGCCCGAAGATGCAAATTTAAAACACTTACTGCCGGGCGCGCAAGAATGCCTTCCTCGGCCGGTTGTCGCAAATGACAAGCGACGTCCATTTGTCACGCGCAAAGTCGCCGCAAAAACGCGACGGCATTACGCGCGAGCGCGACATCATTTTTAATAAAACGCGCGCGCGGCGAAATTTGAGTAGCGGGCATTCCGGCGCGCCGCTTTTTCATCCTCATTGAGACGCCGCGGGATCATGCCCAAGATTACACAACACGGACACTTGCGCGCGGAGTCGCCGCGCAAGTGTGTGTGAGTGTGTGTGTGCGCAATCGTTAACAAAAGTACTGCGCGATAGGCGGAGCGTTACGCCGCTGTCTCCACCTGCTTACCCACCTTTTATATTCCCGCTCGAGCTCGGCTTGCAGCGGAGATTCGTCTTCCCGGCTGTTCGCTTTTTCGAACGCAACCATTCCTTTTTCCGCGTCCACCTTGGCGGATTTGAATTTAGGTGCCACAGCGTGAGCGACGCGAGAACAAACGAACGGAGGGAACTTTCGCAAGGGTCAAATTGGCGAGTCACTTTTTTGGGAAATCCGATAGGAGATGTGGAAAATAAGAGATTGGAGGCGAATGGAGTTTTGCAGTGTGAACCAAATTTGTATGAAAGTGTAAAATTGCCTAGCATAATATGTATTTTTACAGTTGGATGTGAAATTGCAGTGCAATATTTGTACTCGTTTTGTGTAAAATTACAATACGTTGTGTAATCTGCATTTAGAATTACACACCATAATGTGGGTAACGTTTTGAGTTTACAGTGTAGTTATTGCGGTTAGAGATGGGGATTGACAAGTATTTGATTATGTGTTTTGAAAAAAGTGTAAGATTAAAGTGAATGATCCTACAAAATGTTATTATTGATGGGGTTTATTGTTTGATTGATATAAAATATTTAGAATTACTAAATAATAATCATTGCAATCTTTAAGGATAAGTACTGATCAAATTATTATGGCAAACTGAAAGTAATAAATAAGTAATAAATTCATGTTATTGTTGTAATGATTATTAATCATTCAAAATATTTTATATTAGCGACTCAAGAATTATCATTATAATTAATATTTCAAAATACACGGAGAAAAAACGTGTATTAAAATTTCCAATAAAGTTTAGAAAAAGAATACTATAATATATTATGTAAGTTATAAGGAAGTTTGAAATACGGTATATGCAAATTTTTGATAAAAATATGAACAACTCTAACATATATATGTTAGAGTTGTTTATAAATCTGTTTTAATATGGTAGTTTCAACTACCATATTTGAAACTTCCTTATATATACTATATTGTATAATTTATTAAAAAATGTAGTACACTTTTCATCTGTGTAAATGAACATTATTTTTATACTTTATGCAAAGTAATTGAATTGTTGATTTCCATCTCTGCCTGAGGTATCGTTTTGGGAATTTGTAACCTGATACTAAAGACCTGTAAATTAAGGGAATATTAAGTAACCCATCGCAGTTGAGGAAAAGTGATAATGTAGACTTGAGAAATAATGTGCAGATTCTATCCTATCCTATAGTATATGAATTCTTATCTCATAATCGCTTGTTAATCGTTCCAGTAATTATAAGGGAAAACGTGTATTTGGATTGAAAAAAATGTATGTTTAAAAATATTTTGTGGTATTAAAATTTGCCACACATAAGTAAGATTTCCTTTCCTTCTGTTACATAGTTAATGAATGTTAATTCACCATTAAATTAATGCATTCAATTGTGTAACGTTGTGTGTAGGCTGACACACCTACAGTCACCGGCATCTACAAGGTGCAAATTTTAACTTTCACAAACGAAAAAAAAAAGTGACAGGTAAGTGTGTAATAACAAAATGTATAAATAAAGCAATATGAAAAGTTCGAATTGATTACTTGTTTCCTTCCATTTAAATTTAAATCAAAAGTCTTCGTTTTTATTTTGTAATTATTTTGGGGCAAATATCAACCCAGAAATATTTCTGTACAAAAAAGAATCCTTTTGAACAAAATTGATTTTTTAATGCTGCAAATGCCTTAAAGCTTACAAGGCATTTGTAGCCAATGTACTTCTTATATATTGCCAATATATTGTCAATGCATTGCAATCTGTTGGAAATATATTGGAAATATATTTATTGTATGTATTTTCAATATATTTCCAATATATTTTCAGTATATTGGAAATATACATCTTTTTACTAGGGTGAAAAACAGGATGATCAAGGGAAAATTTGAGACAAACGCACGTTTGTATGGTTGCTTTATTCGGTTTCACGTTTTGCGCATTGACACGCGTGTATTTACAGTTGTTAAATTCTGAGTGTCTCGGAGATACTTGTTACGTGCGACGAAACAATTAATTATATAGGAGTCGATTGAAGAACCCGGCATTGTCATTGCACGAAAACGCGCGAAACAATGTGGAATGCTGGCGATGAGACGGGATGAACAATGCTCGGTATTCTTTAATCCCTCGGATTCGAGTGACAAGTCGAATGTCGAGTGGCGGGGGCGCCACGTGTGAAAGGGTCATCGAAATAAAGGAAAACGGGGCGTTGATGGTTCCGGACAATCGTGTCATTGGCTGACGAGACGAAACTCGGATGGACAAGTAAAATCGGGCAAAGTATATCGGAAACGCGGGGCGATTCGCGTAACTACAATAAATATAACAATAACAGATTAGTGATCCTACAACTGTATACTAAAATGACACAAAAATGGCAGGGAATGGGCGTCAATGGGTAAAAGTAGCGAAATGATCGAGTCGGGCGATGACGCGACGTGATTTGGAATCGCAATATTTGTGTCATGGCAGTATGAGTGATCGTAACGTTATCTATTCAATGTGGACGACCTATTGAAAGTTAATTTGCTAGAGCTAAATATGTATAATACATATAACGGTATTTATATCGTTAATTTGTAACATAATGTACAAATATACACACGACTGCGGGCTATATGAAGCACGACCATCGTCCGTCACCAGAATAAATTTCTTGTATATTGAAAACACGCGTACGCTACGTCCACGGCTTCACATATAAATCCGCCGCAGATCCGATGGCGATGTAATCATGTTGCACTGGGGACACAGCTTTTTCGCGCCCTAAAACAGCAAGCAAACAGACCTATTGAACAACTGCTGTTTAAGGATACTCACTCGTGTGGTGGAAAGGGGGCATGCAACACAATAAATGTAGAATTATCGCATTATTGTAAAGTATTTGTCTAATTATTGTTATAACTTGTTGATTAAGCCGGGAGATATTATAAATTGTATTTTCATAATAGTGAAATGTAACAATATTTATTTTTAAATCGTGAATGTTGTGTGTCTTTTCTGTTAGAAAAAAATGGCAAAATTTTTATTTTCTATCTGATTTTGTTTTTGATTACATGGATTTTCAATGCAATATTTACCAGTGTGTGCAGCCAACATTGTTCGCAATGCACATGCCAGCAGCAAACTGACGTAACTGGCTTCTTGTATTGTTCCTGCAACAAACAATGTACTGACATTAGTCTTTCCCAAAAACATGGAAAATGCACCACAACCCCTTAAAAACCGTTTGCACTCCTTTTGTCGATGGGTTCTTAAAAACGCCCCAATTTTTGCAAGTTCATTTTTTCGCGAATAATAGCTGTGTAATTAATCGACTCGGTTTCTTGATACGAAAAAAAGCCGTGAACAGTAATTACGGTTTCGGTAATTAGTGAAGAGAATAACGTGTTTGATGTTTCAATAATAACAATTAGTGAACGCAACACACGCAACGTATCCGGTATATTTATACACGTTGATTCGAACAGTAAGCGGTATAACATACGTATTACAATTTATCGGCCACGTAATATGCGGCTATTGCTTTCTGATTGAAACGCGACATGTACTGTTAGATACACAAAAGTACAGCTAACATAACTATTTACGGTAATTACGGCGAGCGCGGACAACGCAACGTTAACGGCATGGAACATCAATTAAACTAAACATTCGCCTTTCGCGTTTTCGGGCTCGCGCTTACACGCGACTTTTCGTGCCATAAACCTTCGAAGTTCGTTCCATCTTACCGAACGTCATAAATATGTATTATTTCAATCACGCCTATCCAATTAAAACTTTACGACCCGGAGTTAATTATCACTGTCTGCGGTTTATATGCAAATTAATATTTTTTATTTTTTAATAATTTTTATATGAATTTTGAGGAAATAAAGCATTACATAAAGAACTCCTTTAAATATTCCCTTCAATCGAACAGTATAATGAAATATTCTAAGTATATTAACTATACGGATAGAAAAAATGTTACTTAATATAAAAACGTCTGAACAATTTTAAAAGCCATAATAGTTGTTGAATTTCACTTTGCATGATTCTTTTATTACAGAATGATGATGTTTCCTCCTCTCTCGCTAATGAATCAATTATTTCGCACCGCCATTTTTCGTAGCTGTAAAATCTTTGGAATGACTCTTTTTGGAACTTCTTTTTCCCCCAAAAAGAAGTGAAACGTGTCGTCGGTTTATGAGCGCGAGACGAGCCTAATTTTGACACCGTCTGACGTATCTTGTCGGCGCGCGAAAAAAGGGGCGCAACGAAGGTGGCAGAAATGTCGGCACGCGAAAACTGACCATGCATATGAGACATTTAAAAGGTTGCCCCCGCGTCTCGGCCTCGAGCTCCCTGATGCGGCCTCGCAGGGCCTCGATAACAGGTGCCTCGTTTTCCTTCTTTGTGCTTGTTAACAGTCCGCTCTCGTCAGAGTCAGGCTGCGAGGCCGAAGGTGTCGTCGAGCCGGGCTCGGATTTCACGTCGACGGCCGCGGGGCCGCGGCTTTGATCGGGCGGCGTGTACGAAGGCGCGTTCGGCGATATCACCGCTTCCCGCAGCGCGTCCCGCTCCTTTTGTTCCCGGCTGCCGTCCAGCCGGGGGGCCACCACGTCGGCCTCGGAGTACTGCGCGGGACCGAACTGCGCCGCGTCGTCCCCGTCCACCACCAGGTCCACGTCCTCGTCCTCCTGCTGGCCTCGACTGCTGGAAGAGGTCGCCAGACCGACGGCTGAAACAGTGGAGGGAAAGGATTTTTCTTCAATTTTTATTTTGAAGGGTTCTTGTTATGCAAAGGCGGAAAATGAACCTTACTGAAAATATGTTGTGTAAAGTTATGACGAATCGGAAAATTCCAGCATTGTAGCCGGAAAATTACAATCGAATTGTAATTTTACATAGAACTGTTGTGATTTTACAATCTTAATTCCGTAATTTTAGAGAAAAATTGTAAAATTACAGTTGTTCTGTAATTTTCCAGATCTTTATTTACCCGTATTTTGTCAATTTCTTGTAAACTAAGTTAGTTTAAGGATTTTTTTTATTTTAACTTGTCCACTGCACGGGTTCAACCCTTTGTTAAAGCAACGATGAGAACTCATGATTATTTTACATATGGGAACCCATGATTATATTACAACTTAATAATTCGATCCCGAATTATTCATGAATAAAGATGATTTGGGATCGAAAGGGTTAAAATTTAAACAGATTATTAAACAATTTTTGTCTAATTCAACGTTTGTTAAAACAATGTGACTAGTCGCACCAGAAAATCCTCCCACGAGCATGGTTGTGGCCCGAATTCGTCTCTGACCAGCCCATTCGTACTCCTCAAAGGTCTCGGCGTCGCCTTCGACGTCGACTTCCTCTTCGTCCAGGCCGACATTGTGACCCATCGGGTTGCCGTTGTGCTTATTTAGACAACGTTCGACATGCTGGTTGAGTTCCTCCGGAGTGCCCGACAACCGCTCGTTGCACACAGGACATGCTGGCTCGTCCGCTTTCCTCTTACGATTTTTCACCCGGATCCTCGCCTGCAACCGAACGACAAACAGAACCGAATCATTATTTGCACCGTGAAGTAGAGGTAAGGATATTTAAATGTGTTGGAATAATTCAGGTTTGCACCCCAAATAAATTATCTAATTTAAACGAATACGATATAGTCAGTCAAATTCATATATAGTTATTTGTTGCTCACTTCTGAAGCGTTTATCTTGAAAATAGACTCGCGATGGAACATAAAATTGAATATAGATCTATTCTTCATAGAGTAAAATATGCCTAATTTTTGCAGTTAATGTTATTTTTCAAAACAAGCTCATTTTGCCATAATATCCGTTATTTCAAAATATACACAAGAAAAGTAGGTGTAACACATCTCTTAAAATAAGAGTTGAAGAGGTTTAATCCATCTTTTTGGATATTTTGTATCTTAAAAAAATAAGATTTACATTTACTCTCTTTTCGAATAAAACCTCTTAAAATAAGAGGTTTGTTTTTCCAGTACCTGTCGATTGGCCTTGATTCGTTTGTACGTTTCCCATCGACCCAGCGGCGTTCCGTCGGCCGCGGAAGGTGCGTGTAACATTGGGCCATGGTGATCCTGTGGATGACCTGGTGGTAGTGTCGATCGCGACGACCTCGGCCGAGGTGGCTGTGACGTCACTTTATACAGACGATCCAACTCCTGCACGAAGTGCTGCTCCAGTTCCTGCGGCCGTACCGTCACACCACATACTGGACAACATGATGGATCCGCGGAGAATTTTTTCTTTCCTGCAATCAAACAAAAAATTTCCTCGATTAACACACATTTCTTTTTTTTTTCAATCATCTCATTTTCATGTACATTTCATACGATATAAAAAATCAATATATACAAAATTTACATAGAGCATTTTTTATTACTTAAATAATCAATTTTTTTTCTTTTTTTCAGTTTGAATAATACTGTTGGATCTTAAAACTCCCGTTTCGACCGCTTCTTTTCCATCGAAATCGACCGTTACAAGGGGTAGTTCTCACCAGAACTCTTCCCAAAACGTTGGTCAATCACAAAATGTTTACGATTGACCAAAGTGTCGACGGGCGAGCGGACAATTTAATTTAAAAGCCTGTTGCGGAAAAAAGGAACCTGTTGCGCCGGCCGACCACGTGACCCGCGACTGTATTCTTTTATTTAATTGCGCGCGATTGGCGCGCCCATTCGATCACGCGCTCGGCCGCCTCGCGACACGTTAATTGTGCCGCGTTTCGCGCCTCCTCGGAGGAATCGATTCGCGGTTTACGGCTCGCGTGTTCGCCCGTGATCGAATGCATAAAACGGTTTACGGTCCGTATTTCAGGCGCAATCGGAGCTCTTTGCAGGTGTCGCTGCGTTTTATTCGAATACCTAAAATCGTGAAACAGAGAAATGTATGCACGAAACATCACTTTATAGTAAACAGACTGTTCCTCAAGTTATAAAAACTCGAATGATAAATCATAAAGACAGACCGGAATTGACATATTCAGTAATTGATTGAGTTTTTGGATTAAGGAAATTGTTAAATATGATTATTTACAAGAGCATTTTTTTTAAATTGCCACTTTTATAAAAAAAATTTTTTTTTAAGTAATTGTTTATTATTTTATGTAGCCTAATTGTATTTGGAATTAAAAATCCATTAATTTAAGTACAAACAAAATACATTATTTTTCAAATGCAGTTAAATATATAAAATTTTCAAAATCACATTTTTTCATTTTTTTAGCACCTTCTCAACATGGTCGTCTTTATACTTAAATTAAAGGATTTCTATCATCTAAACACTGCAAAACAACCAGATTTTATCAAACTTTATTCTGTATCAAATAACAAGCTAAAAAGCGATTTTATGTCGTCCCTCCTAACTTTTACAACGTCCTAAGTCTGGTCTCCGATTTTTTTTAACAAATCCATTTTAAATTGTCCAGTAAATAAACTCGAACATGTGTATCATCTCGACAAGATGAGATCCATTTGACGAACGAACACATCCCGAAAAGAGTACTCTGTCTAAATATTTATTAGTCGAAAATGAAGTACGCGCGGCCGGGCAGTTTTCCGCTAGAAAAATACACAGCGCGCGCGGTTTCCGGACGAGATGAAATTGTTGCGCGCGATCTACCGGCAAATAAATAAACGGTTGCGTGAAGAGCCGCAGCCGGTCGTCTCGCAGCCGTCGCCGGCTTTGCGAGTTCGCGCGCACAAAGAGGCTCGCGTGTTCGCTAATAAATCAGTCAACTGATCGATGATACCGTCTTATGTATCGACTTGTTGCGCGGACGATAAACGAGTGTCGCGAATCTTTTTCTGCTCGGATTCAGCGGAAACTGAAGTTTCATAAAATGCAGTTTGGTGGCGAGGAATTCGCGTTTTTCGGAGTTTTTCTTTGAGTTAAGCAATATTTGGACTATTGTTTGAAGGTTTAATTTAATTTAGTTTTTGGGAACGGAGTTTCAGTGGCAAGGAATCGATTTACGGTATACAATCGCGCGATTTTTTCGGGCAAAATCATTATCAAAGTCTAATTGTTTCACGTTTAATATAATATTACCGGGCACATTTCACAAACGCGCGCTGTGATATTTGATGATATTTATACATATTTTATTGTGCGCGTAATATACACTTTCGTCGCTCAATACTTTCAAATATATCAAATTCGCAGCGCAATTCGGACTTAAACAAGCCCGCAACGCGAATCAGTCACATTTCATTGAATCAATATTTACATTTCACATCAGGCTCCTATTTACTTGCATTTCAGATCAGAATCAGTCAGATATTTCGGTTTATGTAACTAGAGTATTTCTATTCGCTAACCAACAACTACTTCCACTAAAATGAATCTGATTCATTGGATACATATTTACTCAGTTTTTTTAAGTGGAGAATTTGTTTTTAAGTGGAATTTGTTTTTAAATGGAGAGTTAAAAGAAAAAAAAATATTGGTTCCGGTTATATTAATTTACATGCATTATTAAAAAAGACCCATAAAATTAAAATATTGTTTGGAATCCTGTTTCAAAAATACATTGATAATTCATTTTATATACGGATATTAAATTTAATATACTTGTATCTTAAATGACTTTAAAACACCAAAGTATGAAATTTACAATATACTTGTATCGTAATGATATATGAAAGTTACAAACATTTCTAACAGTGTATAATATTGTTTATAAAAATAATCGCGACACAATTTTTTCAATCAATATAAAATAGATTAAAGGTTTAAAATTAGAAAGTAAATTACCAATTAATCAATAAAATTGTTACGTCCTTAATTCTTCATCATAATTATTATTAAACAATACATTTAAAAAATGTTTGATCCGCAATTATCAAAAAATTAAACGTAACCCCGAAAAATAAATATTTCACTTGGAACCCTAAAGATACGGCCCTCCATCGTACATCCACTTTAAACCAATCTCTTTGTTTCCCAACGGGATAACGCCTATGATTTCATAAACTTTTTCTGCATTAACCATTGGAAATCGGCATAATCGGCGGTATGCTAAAGAGCGCGTTTCACTCGCAATAACGTCATTATCCTGGGTCGGAGCCGATGCATTTCAGGCGATCCAAAGCGTAAAGAATGCGCCGGGAGCCGGGCGACATCCGATTACACGCGTCCCGTAATTTACACGGAGCAGCCGGATAATAAGATTGCCGCTCGGATCGAACAATCGGACGGCCGCGGCAATATCGGGAGCACGTTTCCCTCTTCTTCTTTCCTAAGCCCGAGCCAGGGAATGCAGAACGACATTCTCGCCCGGTCGCACGTATCTGCCTCGGAATAAGCTACTGCGGACTAATCTCGCATCCTTTTTTATACCTGCTACCGTGTTCCCCGATTGGGCTATGCAGATCGTATCTTAATCGGTATATGGATGTTGCTGTGGAGACGAGAAATTT
>JABFPB010008449.1:0-10129 GCA_022817645.1 Ceratoteleas bidentatus | reverse complement strand
TTTAGCAAAAAATAAAAGATAATTCGATAATAAAATACTTTTATCGAGTTATCTTTTATTTTTTGCTAAAAAATGCCCATGTCTGCTTATAAGGCGACAAGATCAAGATGTAACATCTTTTTATATATCTTAAACGTGTCACGATAATCCGATAATTTTATCGAATTATCGTAACGTGTCATGATAATCTGATAATTTTATCGGATTATCGTAAACGTGTTTTTTAACTTTTTTTTAATTGTTTTGAATTTTTATTTGAATTTGATTTGAATTTGATTTGAATTTTTTTTATTTTTTTGAAACTTTTTCCATTTTTTATGTTTTTTATGAATTTTCTTTGAATTTTTGTTTGACATTTTTTCAATTTTTTTCAATTTTTTGAATGTTTTTGAACTTTTTGAAATTTGTTGAAATATTTTATTTTTTTGAATTTTTGTTCAAATTTTTTTGAATTTTGTTTGAATTTATATGCATTTTTTTAAATTTGTATGCATTTCTTTAATTTGTGTTTTTTTGTATTTTTGATATATTTCCCGACACGTTACAACTTGTCAGTGCTCTCGTAAGGAAAAATATCGTGTACACCAGGAAGTAAATTGTTACGATAATCCGATAAAATTATCGAATTATCGTGACGCGTTACGATAATCTGATAAAATTATCGGATGATTGTGGCATGTTACAATAATCCGATAAAATTACATTGTAAAAATCCTCTCGCAACTATACACTCATTGGTGTAGAATGGATTCAGTTTTACACGACGTGATGTGAAATGAATTCCATTTTGGTGTTGAACGACTCAGTTTGGTGTGGAATAATTCAGGACACCATTTGTTGGTGTAATGAGTTAGTGCAATTTCAACACCATTTGGAGTAAAATGAAAAGTGAAATGTTTTGTAGCGTCATTTGGTGTTAAATGAACTCCGTTTTGATGTAAAATCGACAGCGTTGAGTGTGGAATCACTGAGAACACCACTTGGTGAAAAATAAATTCGGGTGTGGTGTAAAATGAACACCGTTTGGAGTAGAATGCGAAGTGAAAGCTTTCGTTGCAGTTATCTGTGTTAAATAAACGAGAAGTTCGTATTAGTATCATAAATGACATTCATAAATTAATATCTCCCAAAATCATGAAACACTACATCATGTTTACATCTAATTCATATGACTTTGTTGTTATCGAAAATGGAGCAAACGAATTGGACTATATGTTCCAAGGGGTTGAGCACTTGGAACTCTTTAAGTGTTCCAAAGAGTTCCAAAGAGTTCCACACAGATCCAGCGAGTTCTAAAGTCCTCAAAAGAGTTCCAGGGAGTTCCAAAGAGATCCAAAGAGTTCCAGGGAGTTCCAAAGAGTTCCAAGTCGGGTTTGTGTCGGGACCGGGACGGGGTCGAGTCGGGAACTCTTTGAAAATGGTAAAAAATGGTCAAAAAATTGGAAAAAAATTCAAAAGAGTTCGAAAAAAAATTTTTTTTAATTGTTTTTTAAATGTATTACAAATTTGAAACAAATTCAAAAAAATTCAAAAAAATTTGAAAAAAATTCGAAAAAAATTCGAAAAAAATTTGAAAAAAATTCGAAAATAATTCAATAAAATTCTAAAATAATTTTAAAAAATACAAAAAATTTGAAAAAAAATCGAAAAAAATTCAAAAAAGTTTGGAAAGAAACGCGGAAAAATATTCGAAACAAATTTTAAACAGTGGAAAAATAACCCACGGATTCTTTGACTATGGGTGTTTACATTTCGTCACCTCAGTCGAATAACATTACACCTCAATTTTTGCTCGGAAAACATTACACGTCGATTTTTCCTCGAAAAACATTATATCTTGGACGATTATATTTTTTCTTCAGATTTAGGTTCGCAATAGGGTCTTCCGCAATTTTTCAAAATAATTCTAAACCCCTCATAATTAACACTAAGCACATTAAAAAAATTATTGGCATTAATTTTTTTGCCAAGAGAAACCGTCGTGACGAGCAAAATTGATTTTAAAATGAACGGCGTTTGAAAAGGTCCCGAAAGACCGCCATATTGTCGTGACGTCACTACGCATGTTAGCGCTCAGCTGTAGCATTGTTTACAATGGAGCCGCCGAAAGAAAACGTGGATTTCGCGATAAAAGCGGCAAATAAATACTGCATAGTGCCTGGGTGCGATAACAGCAGTCATCGGGAACCCCATAAGTTGTTTATCAATGTTCTAACGGGGGAGGTACGGAAAAAGTGGCTGAAGCAAGTGAGACGTGATACCGCGAGTGTCTCTTTGACATCCCATTTGTATTGCTGTGAAGATCATTTCAACGTAAGTACAAATTTTACTGTTATATTCGGTCAGTTATCGACGAAAATTGTTCGGCAAAAATTTAGCTGTCATAGTTGACGATAACATAACCTCAAAATATATTTCAGGATTCCGGTTGTTTTCCAATTGTTTTGAAAACAACACTTTCCATTCAAAATTATCACTGTGAGATTTTTACAATGTTTTTAACAAATTGTCCTTATTATAAATCGATTTTGTATTTAAACATAACCATATGACAATGAAAATTAAAATCAAGTTTTAATTGTCAATAATTTCAGTCTAGTTAAACTAAGAAACACATCTACACAATAGTTTTATGAAACTTTAATTTTTATTAAAATATTAGTAAAATTTTTAAAAAATAAATTTTTTTACATTTTAAATAAAACATTTTTAATCTTTAAGTTTTTTAATTTAAATCAAACATTTTTTTTCATTGTCGAAGTTTAAATTAAGATAAATTTAAAATGAATACATTGAAACAATTTTAAAAACATCAAAATTTTATTAAAAAATGTATTACAATATAGAAATGTGTTGTGCTAAAAAATAATTAAATTTTTTTTAAATAGCATTACAAATTCATTTGAGATGTGATATTTATGCAAAGTTTATAAAGTATTATTATTTGTCTTACAGCTGGAAGAGGATTTGGAAAATTATATGCGGATAAAATTGGATCCTACTGCAAAAATCCGATTAAAGAAAGGAGTACTTCCACGTTTCTTCAATTGTCAGCCGGATAGAAAAAGAGCTCACACATCAACATCTCGACCTGCAGCGAAAAAATTACGGACTGCACGAATTTTGGCAGAACTCGAAGCAGATGATGCGCTGATGCTGAGGGCTTCAACTTCCAGCGATTTTGGTGGCGACGGTACTGTGAAGTCCGATGCCACTGAGACGATCGAACATGCCGAGAATGATTCTACAGACCACGATCTTTTGTCAGAAGATGTAGCTACATTCAGCCATCTAACGTTAAACGACACTATACCCGAACCAGTTCTTCTACCGAAAACGAAAAATGTTGGAACTCAAATGTCCTTAAAACGTCCGAAATATTGTAGTGTTCGAGTCCAATGCACAATTTTACCTGAAAAACGTGACACAAGAGATGCTTGTTGCTCTCCTATTAAATCTGAATTATCCTTAACAGATCGTACATCTTCTGTGTCTGAATCAAAAACCACTTCTTCGACTAATTTAAACAGCACCCTAGATTCTTGCGACGAATACTTGCCAACCGACGACGACAGCGAAGAAAGTGTCAAATTTATATTCCAGGATAAGAGATCGGATATTCTGAAACTTCGCTTAGAACGAATCGAAGCAAGACCACAAAATTAAATTGGTATACCAGACCACGCTCTTTTTATTGTTCAGTTATTAAAAACGGAAACTAACTTGAAAATCGAAGACATTTATTTGACACTGGAAAAAATAAAATCTAATCTAAGTTTTACTATTCTTGGAGATGAATATGGTCGAAGCAGTTCTTATGCCAACGATGCTTTCAGAAAATTCGTTCCCTTAATAGCCAAATTAAAGTTTTATCTGAAGAATTTAATAGTGTGGCCTTCTTTAGATACCATAACATCCACATTGCCTTTACCCTTTCGTGCTCGGTACAGTAAAGTTCAATCTATAATTGATTGCTTCGAAATAGAGATCCAAAAACCAAGCAATGCCGTAAACCAAGCGCTAACTTGGTCCGAGTACAAAAAATGTAATACTATAAAATATTTGATTTCCTGTACTCCTGACGGCACTATTAATTACATATCTGAGGCCTTTGGAGGACGAACGTCAGATGCACTCATCGTCGAAAACAGTGACTTTCTGCAAAAACTACCTGAACATTGCACAGTTATGGCTGATCGGGGTTTCAAACATATAGAGCCGTTGTTAATTAAAAAAAAGTGTTCGTTAGTGAGGCCACCAAGCGTTTCTGCGAGTAAAAATCCTACTAAACACGAAGTCATGGAAACAAAACGTATTGCCAGTTTGCGAATTCACATAGAAAGAGTAATCAGAAGACTAAGAGAGTTTGAATTTCTCAAACCTCATTCAGTTATTCCAGTTACTTATATGGATATTATAGATAATATAGTTTGCATTGCGGCTGCCTTAACTAATTTTCAAACACCGATAATCAATCAGGGTTAATAAATCAACTTATGACTATACTCGTGTATCAGTATATTTACATTTTATGTACAAACTTTGTGGAATAAACATTTTCTTTACAACTCATTGATTATTTTACTGTATTGTACAATCGATGAAAAATGTTAACTTTCCAAAATGTCATAGCTTTTTCAATCATATCTTTTACAAACACCTCATCATATTCAACCATAACTACGGTAATATTTTTATTATTTTCAAAGTCTGGTTTAGCAACGCAGAAATAACCGTTTTTTACATTTTTAAAATACATTTGCAGTTGTATTTGCGCCAAATATCTCTTTGCAATTTTTCCAGTTTTTGCAATATATTTTACTTCAGTTTTTTTCCGAAACTGGGTACTTTATTTCGACTACAAAATCTGGACCAACAGCATCTGAGGAGGCCCCAATCATCGGATGGTGTGGATTTAATAACAAGCCACAACTGTCCAATTTAATGGACCACTTTTTCTCCAGTTCATGTCTAACTTCTTTCTCTAATCTCCTCCCTCTTTCCATAGCTTGATTATTTATTGACTTCCACGATCCAATTATCTGTTCGACTAAAGTCCCATTTTGCGTCTTACAGTGCGCAATTTCGTACAACTTTGATGCAGTGATCCTACAATACCTCAACTCATACCACAGTTTTGATTCTGATTGTGCTTTTGTTGCTGTTGAAATTTCAATACATCCTTTAACATCCATTTGACTTTGTGCAAACAAAATGAAATCATCAGCCGAACTTTGACCAGTTTTAACAAATTTTATAACTATTTGGTGCAAAGAATAATCTTTGTGTGATTTAACAGTGAAAAAGTGTGGAGAGAGCTGGGTATTGAGGTTTCGCTTTTTGAGTTCTTCTAAGACACTATTGATAAAATTATCAGTATTCAAAAAGTCGTAGTTTTTCTCTGGTTTCTTCATATCAGTCGCCCTTAGAAATTTCAAATTTGTCCCGACTTGAGACAGCGTAGCCTTCTTCCAATAACACACGGTTGCAGTTGGTTCTGGCTCTTCGCTTCGGCGATGAAGCCACATGAGAAATGCAACTGCATGCTTGCACCCACCTGAAATTTACCATCGACCATCAAAAATTAAAGTTTGCTGATAATTTTTATCAGCAAACTTTACACAAAGAAATAGTTTTGATTTTACCAGCTGAGGCTGCGCAGTCTTTGCACAAAACGTTTATGATTTCTTCTTTTTTTTCATTAACTTTCACTTCTACATAATATGGTTTACTTCGAACTCGATGTTCTGGACAAATCCGTGCTCTTACAATACACAAATCTTTTTCCCTTTTCACTTCCACATATCCAACAGCAGCATCACCATAGTTGTCTCGTTGAGATCTGATAAGAAAATTAAAAAAATGTTCAAAAGTTTCAGATAAAAAACGATTAATTATCTGAAACTTTTGAACAAGTGCCCAGAAACAATAATATTTATCAAAATATAATTTCATAAATGTAAAATATGTCATTATTTTATATCCAATTAAAATGTTAAATTATATTTGTTGTAATAAGACATTAAATTTATTAAATTAACTAATCAAATTTAATTAATTTTTTTAATTAATTAATTAATGGTTTCATTAATTTAATTAATTTATTAAAATAATTAATAAATTTTAATTAATTTTTTAATTAATTAATAATTAAAATTATTAAATCCCTTTCTTAAAAAACTCATGACACATCTGAAGTTGCAGATTATAACGCCTATATCTCCCAATCAGATTGCTTGGTTCGCCCAGTGTGGCCAACTTGAATCGTAGTCTCAGTAACTGATTTTTCGCGCGAAATTCAAATCGGCTTTTCTTACTTAAGCGATTTTCATTATTAAAAGATTCGTTATTCGGTAGATAAATAAAAAAATAGATAAATGAAACAATACAAAGTATGAATAACGTGTTTAAAGAATATTTAAAAAAACAAAATATAAAATTATTAATCAAACAAAAAGAACTTAAACAAAAACTGTTTATATTATTTTAAGGATTATGGATATAAGTAGATCATCTTGGGCGCGCGGAGCGCGCCTTACATTAATCTAGTTAAATTCTGAATTCCACAAAGGTCGAAGAACAATTCCTCTTTACAAACCAACTTCAATTTATTCCCAGAATTTTCGAGGCGACAAAAATTGTAATTAAAAAAAATGTTTTGCTTACAAGTTTGAACGAAGCAAAAATAACTATGCGTAAAAGGACAAACTGAGTTTAGAAATTTTCTTTGATCTATTTTTTAATTTTCGTACCCCACGTACGAAAATCCGTGTTCAAATTTCGTAATAAACCGTAACATTTTTTTTTACGAAATTATACGAACTCCCAACACGGGTATAATTTAACTGAAATTCCGTACACAATTTAACCTCAAAATATGCTTTGCAGTCCAGACTGTAAAGATAACAGTCTACGCTGTTGGATTTACCGTTCATTTTTTTCAGTGTGATTATATAAAATTCGGTATTTTTCAAATATATTTACTGGAAAAAATTTTGGGGAATTAATCGTTTAAAAATCTGCGAATTATCTAAAGTTGGCTCGTCCGTTTTTTTACCTTTGTAAAGTATTTTACACATTTTAGTTTTTTATATAAAACGTGTTTGCAGTAATTTTGAATTATAAACGTTTATTTGTGAAATAGTTTTGAGATCTAATTCTTTGGCAGACAATTCGGTTTGATATCGTTTCTGCGCGACTTACTTTCAGATTGATGTTCGTTCTGCGCGACGTACTTTCGGATTTACGTACTTTCTGAAATATATATTTCCTGCGCGATATGCAATTCGGCGCGATGTACTTTGAGTGTGACGCCCCAAGCCTTGACCGTTAGTGTAGCACTTCCATCGGAAAATCCTCACACCTAACAATTGCCGCATTCAGAAAGTTTTCACAGCAATTATTGTTATGAAACTTTACTTTGCCAGTATATCTATATTTATCATACATATAGATATACTGGCCATGTAAATGTTCACAACAATAATTGCTGTGAATACTTTCCGAACGCGGTAAATATCAATGATACCAACTAAGGTGGAAATTTCCACAAAGATGAAAACATATGAACTGTCTACGTATGAGAGAGATAAGCAATCGGCAGATGGCATCGTTGAACACTATTCTGCTAAAGCTCAGTGCTTGCAGCATGCCAGCACGGTATTGTAGGGGAGTGGGGATGACAATAGTAGACCTGAAATTCCTTATAAATGAGGTTCTACCGAATTTTCTTCTTTTCCCAGTGGTGGAGAAGTACACAACTTACGGAACGCTCAAGGTGTTCGTGTTCGACAAGTGATTCTTATAGTAACAAGTTTTCAAACGACTTTTCACCATGGGTAGGTATAATTTATTAAATGGTAATGGCTTCGGTAAAACATTTGTAACTGTTGGATGAAAGCTACGAAACACTACACGGAAAAAAAAGATCTGAAAAATTTTACCAAACTTTTCGGCAAACCGAGGATATAACGACAGCGTTCAGCTTTTTTATCAAACTGTTTTAAACTGATTTCCGAATATTCAGCAAATAATAACAAATAGTATTGACCTTTATTTCAAAGAGTTTGGTAATTTTGGCGATTTCTGTTCTTATATCCTCAGTTTCCCGAAAAGTTTGGTAAAATTGTCAAATCTTTTTTTTCCGTGTACGCATTCGTGAGATGGCGCATGTAGTTCGATGGTCTCATGATAAATGGCGAGACTAATATCTTTCATGACAAATACAAGATGAATACTTTTCTATTCTTTTTTATTCCAACTAGTGGGGCAGGGGGCGGAGCGAGCGAAGCGAGCGGAGCCCCCTAGTCTCACTGACATATTAACGAAAAAGACCAACAAACTCCACTCTTCTTCCGTTAATGCAATATGTGTCGTAAAATCATCGCTAAAAGCTCATCAGAAAACCGCGTTAACTATGGATATAACGGAAAGTCATTTATCTCGTATGTCGTGTCGGAACTTGTACCATTACGATCGTCCAGAGAAATGCCAACTGAATCTTTTTAGCGCTGATAATCCCTTAGATTTGTTGCTGGAAGATGATTTATAATTGTTGTCATAATGTTGTTTACTTCGCAAGATTGTTAAAAAAAGGCCATTGAATTCATTAATATGTTTATATTATAAGTGTCTCTGAGTTCAATATTTCAGATTACGTTTCCACTGATTAAATATTTATTTGCATATTAGTATTTTTTTAATTTTCTTGACATCGTTGAAATATGCTATACATGTTTCATAAATATGTTTTAAATCTATATTTGAAAATATATGCTATCAACAGCTATCACTACAGCTGCAATCAGCTTTGGCGATTATGATTACCTGAAATAATTAATTTCGTAAAGAGGCAATATATTTTTTTTATAAAAAACACGTTAATTAAAACAAAATTTACTTCAGAAGCAGCGAGTTTGATTCGTTGGTTTAGAATTTGCAATATAATTTGTTTAAAAAATATTAAAAAAAGCAAAAATTAATTCGGAAAGCATCTAGTTTCGTTCGTTGATTAAGTATTTGCATTTTAATTTTGTACAAGATTTTTTAGATTTTGTTGGTTTAGCTAATCTCCAGCGATTTTTATACGTAGGTTTTGATTTTGTTGGTTTAGTTGAACTCTAGCTAATTTTATACGTGGGTTTAGATTTTGTTGGTTTAACTAAAGTCTAGCGAGTTTTGTAAGTGGGTTTAGATTTCGTTGGTTTAGCTAAACTCCATCGAGTTGTGTACGTGAGTTCAGTGTTTGTTGGTTTAACTGACAAGCATGTAATTTGTTGGTATACTTCGTTGGTTTCGTTTTGGCAATTTAATTTGTTTAAAAACCTTGTTAATAACAAACTAAATTTAACTGGAAAAGCAGCGGGTTTGGATTGTTGGTTCAGTATTTACAATTTAATTTGTTTAAAACCTTGTTAACAAATTTAAGTTCAGTATTTGCAATTTAATTTGTTAAAAAAACATAAAAAATTTATCGACAAGCAACGTGTTTGGTTCGGTGGTTCAGTCGTTGCAATTTAATTTGTTAAAAAAAATTTACTCGAGAAGCAACGAGTTTGTTTCGTTGGTTCAGTTTTTGCAGTTTTATTTTTCTAAAAAGCCTTGCTAAGTAAACGAGCAAAGCAAGTAATATATCGTATTTTCAATTACACGTCCTAAATTCTTGTAGACATATTTCTCCATATATCTAACGCACTTTTATTAGCGTTAACATAAGTATTTATTTCACTCAATGTCAGATAATCACGAAAAACTTCGAAAAGCGAAACAGTTACTGATATGGGTTTTAAGTCACAAGCTTAGTAACTTTGAAAAGACGAAGAAAGAACATTGTGCAAGAGAGAGCGACAATGCATGGTGAGGAACATAATCGACTCGGCGCCAACTTCAGCTAGCAGCCGCGGCTTCAATCTGACATCCAGGTGGGTGACACGGCTCAGCAAACCTGTGTAAATCGTGTGGGGTCTTACAGTTCCATTCCAGTTAAGGCGCTAGTAGTCGGGTGGCCCGAAATTGTGACGTCAGCTCAAGTTAAAATATCTCGGTTTCAAGTTAAAATAGTTATTTATGCAACAAGGGCGGTAAGTAAGCCATTATTGACGAGCGTGGATTTGGACACGAGACGAAGTCG
>JABFPB010008448.1:0-10131 GCA_022817645.1 Ceratoteleas bidentatus | reverse complement strand
GTTTAATAGATAAGATAGAATTATAGAGAAAATAATGTGTTTGCGCGATCGTAATGATGTCTGAAGAAATGAGGAATCAAGAAACCCATTCAAATGATGCATCAAATTCAGAAATTTGTATGTCATTTTCATCAAGATCAGGTTTAGATGTACGCAGATATAATGTTCAGAGACGTAATGAAGTGGCTGCCATTTTCACTACGACTACCGATGGAGAAATTCCTGATTCTTATATAAAATGGGCCATGTGGAGATTGGTGCATAAAAAAAATTACATGCTCAAAACATTTTCCTCGATCATTTGAAGAACATACAAAAATGAATGCAGATGGTTATCCCATATATAAACGCCGAAATAAATATAAGACATGAGCGTCCAGGAGGATATATTCTCGATAATCGTCACGTGCTACCTCATTGCCAATATTTATCGCTTTATTTTAATTGCCACATTAACGTTGAAGTATGTACATTACCTTTATATACAATATGTATATAAAGGTAATGATGCTGCAGTTTTAACGATATCGGAGAGAACGTTCAATGAAAATACCATCGAATATGATGAAATCAAGAATTACATAGAAGTAAGATATGTCAGTCCTGTAGAAGCATGTTGGCGTATATTAAGTAAACCATTACAAAGCAAAAGTCATGCAATTTCCAGATTACCAGTACATTTGCCTAATCATCACAACATAATTATAAAAATGGATGTAATAAATAACGCAACGATTGAATCGTTAGATCAAGTTACAAAGCTTGTTGATATATTTTATTATTTTTTTAGAATTAAACACCCTCCATTCGAATTACCCTTCGAAACTACCATTCGAACCCAAAATTTATTCCCAAAATTCCAAACACCTTCGTCCTCAACAATTCCGTTAAAGTTTTTCCAATAAAACTTTTCCCGTGGTGACCAACCACATCTTTACCGCGCCATTTCGCACAACCTAAAACCGACCGTAATGGTCCCAAAACGAGGCCTAACCGGCCAAACAAACCCAAAACCCAACCTTAAACCCTCGCCAAACCTTTCGCAGAACAGTCGGGACTCGGGGCCCGCACTCGGAACCAACTTGGTTCCTGGTGAGCCCGGGGACGAGAACTTGGTGATGTACGGCATTGGCGGGAACTCCTTCCGGCACCTCCTGACGTGTCGGCTCCCAACTCCGAAAGGCTCATCTGGACTCTCGCGCGCGCCCAATTTCCATGTCTTCCCGCACCAACCGCTCTCCATCCGCCTCCCGCTTGTCACACGGGCTGATGACGTAGGATACCCACGGCGCGTTGTTCTCCTCGGTCCCGTCGAGACGGCAGCGACAGCAATTTCCTGGGCGGGAAATTTCGAACGTTGACTACGGCGCGGGCCCGACTTGCTGTGCAGGATTTGCCCTAAACCCCAGTGCTTGGTCAGTGCCCAAAGCGTAATGTACCGGAATACTCCATCGACCTCACTGGGACTTATAGAACGACAGCATTCGATCCTTGACCGCAAGAACCGGTCCGAAAGAAAGTTGCTGGTACAGCCGCTTTTCTCCTCAGCCATGTAATGTGTGCCATGCGGTAGGGGCCAATCCCATGTAACATGTCCCGGTTTGGTGGGAGGGACAGTAATGGGCCCTCCATGATGACGACTGTCCCGCAGTGCAGCTCTCTCTTGTCCCTCCAAACTAACCAGGCAACCGATCACAAAACGGTTCTTGTTCTCGCTAAAACGCATACAAATGAAATTAATAATCTGTACCAAAATCACAAACTAAAATAAAACCTCGCGAAACGAAAAGCCCAACTAAACTCTAACTCGCAACAAAATTTAGTCGCCGACCTTCTTTCGAGATTCGTAGAATGAATGGTCAAAGTTAAATCCACTGAAATCTCCCGAGGAAACAAAAACGACTAACAAAATAAGCTTCCATAATCAAGCAAAAACTATTCCTGAACTAGAAATGGATTAGTGCCGGGAAAGCAAATAATACCATTCGACACTCTTCCAGACATCCGCAAAACTCAAGAAAACTTTACTTACAAAATAAAATCCAGTTTCCACTCTAAAATAGTAATCACAATTCATCAAAAGAAAAATCTAACATCATTCTCTCGCTCGCACAACCCATTCCTGAGTACTCACCTGTGCCAATAAATTAGGGGAACGAGGGGGGGGGGTACGTGGCCCGAAGAGTCCCGACTATACCGCAGAATAAAGGCAGAAACTCGCGTGGTTGGTTGGTCGCCACGTCAAATTTCTGTCAGTCGACGGTGTCAGAATTTGACACCGTCACACCACCCTCTGAATTAAAAAAAAATTAATCTCCAGAACTCCATTACCAAGAACTGACAGGTCGTGGTC
Organism: Ceratoteleas bidentatus; assembly: GCA_022817645.1. Classification (NCBI taxonomy): domain Eukaryota; kingdom Metazoa; phylum Arthropoda; class Insecta; order Hymenoptera; family Scelionidae; genus Ceratoteleas; species Ceratoteleas bidentatus. The sequence continues at coordinate 7,778 of JABFPB010008448.1, read as the reverse complement.
GTCGAAATGGCAACGTTCTCGCTCCGATAACATGAACGGTGATACCCAGGGGAGGCGTAAAGACGAGACAACACACAACTAATCTCAAAAATATGATCTCGCAAAACCTTATATCTAATTTCATCGATCACAGTCTGGACCTATCACATACATCATCAGTCTTATCAAATAAATCAGACGAGACGAAAACGCCCCCCCCCCAAAAAAGGAAAACAATGATCCAAGGGGTGGAAGAAACGGTACCTCGACGCCAAAACAATGATCAGGGGCCTTCGGGTACTCTCCAGGTTTTGGGGTACATTTGACCTCAAACGAAACGGTAACTTGATAAAGCGGCAAAGAAAAGGATCGCAACGAAAAAGCAATATGGCGCCGATCGAAGGGGAGGGAAAAGTCAAAAGAAAAGGGTGGGATTATGACGCTAAGATGGTAACGGGGTCAGAAGATCCGGGAACGAAATATTTATCAAATCATAGGGAACAGAATCGATAACGAGAGCAAACAAAAACGCGACTAGCCAGGATTGGTCCGACTGGACGCGGAAATTCAATTGGACAAAATGAAATAAAAAAAACGCTAGGAGGGGAGGGGGGTCACCTCAATGCCGACAAATAAGAGGAACTAAAACGCAAAGATACACTACCAGGATTTAAGAATGGAAAATAAAATAAACAAAAACGCGAAGGATTGCCATCGGGAGAAAAAGAAAAACGAGTGCCGCAGATCAAGGGGCTAGCTTCATAAAAATTAAAATCATAGAACACAAAAAAAGGACTAAACAAAAACGGGGATGCCAATTAGCGGCGTTGCCGAGACAAGGAAAAATAGGGGGGGAGCAGACTGCTGGTGCAACGTCTGCAAGTTACTGCCGGGGACGGGTGTGCCACGGCTGGAACCGGTTAGAGCAGGTCAACATGGTGTAGCCTGGCTCGCCACACCGATAGCACACCATGAAGGGTGGGTAGAATCTGGAGGTGCAGTCAGCCATCATGTGCCCCACCCGCTGGCACAGAGAGCACCCGAATCGTCGAGGGCGCACAAACGCCGGCAAGGCACGCGCACCGAGTATCGGCCGGGGAGCTGGTTTCTGCCCGTTGGCGACGAGAGGCAGAGCGTACGGCTGACCCGGCGGCGGTGAGGGAGACGACGCCGGCGGCTGACGCGGTGGCGGCGAGGGAGGTGACGCGACGCGGGGCAGCGGTGGTGCATGGCGCAAGCATGGCCCTCTTGACGGGTGGGTCTAACGACGACGAGGGCTGTGGGCTGACTGGGCCAATTGCACGGCGTCTGAGTGCCGAGAGCGTCTCGGGTACGTGGCGGTGGGATGCCCAGGCGTCGTGCTTCCTCGGCTTCCTGCTGGGCACAGTATCGGCCCATCCACCGATCGATGGGCCACTCCAGCGAGCCTGACGAGGCAGGGGTTTCGGGTCTCGCCGGGGGCTCGGTTTGGGGTGAGACCGAAGTGGAATTTGCGCATGGCAGGGACTGGGCGTCAGGTGCCACGAGTGGTTGCGGAGATGCCGTCGCGCAGGTCGGCCGCAACGACGATGCTCCATCGTCTTCGGTCGGATCCTCAGGTGGGACCATGAACAACCGGGGCCAGGGGCATGTCAGGTGGCGGCCTGGCGACCGGCTCGCCGAGGCGGCACCATACCAGGTAGACAGCCCATAGCATCTGCTGGAAGGGACGTCCGAGCGAGGCCAGTGGCTGGTCCGTGGGCGGATTGCCCATAATTTGCGGCTCGTGTCCGGGTGGTCGGGCGAGTTCGCCGACTCCGTCCGAGTGAGACGAAGTGGCCTCTGTGGGGGGTGGCATCAGCGCCAATCGTTCCGTGGGGGCCGGCAGCGCCAGTAGGGACGGACGCGTGACGCAACAGCGGATCGGCATCGACGCCAGCGTGGCACGAGGCCAATGCATCCATTCTTCGTGGTCCCGGGGGTCCATGGTATCGTCTGTAACAAGGTCAACGTACGATGTAATACTTGAAATCGTATACCGACACGCGGAATGTCTTTTTCGCGACGGGATCCGTCACTTCAAATACCGTTGACGATATGAGATGCGACACAACGTAGGGACCAGCGTAACGCGGCGCCAACTTGACCGCTAAGTATTTCGCTCCGGACGAAAGTACGCGATTTCTCGCAAGCACGCTGTCAAAGCAGCTCGCGCGTCGTCTACATTGCTCGCGACTAGTCGACGCAATTCCTCGATTCGTTTCATGCGAGACATCCAATCGTGAATGTTAGGGGACTGTCGAAGATCGGGAGGGGGTTCTGCGGAATCACGCAAATTTTCTGCCGGGGATAGTTCCCTACCGAGGTTAAGAAACGCGGGGGAAGATTTCAATGAACTATGAATATCGGTATTATACGCGAACCTGAACTCGGGAAGGTGTTGGTCCTAAGTGCGATGGTCGCCTTCCACGATGGTCATGCTCATCGCTTTGAGGACGCGATTGACTCGCTTCACGGGATTTGCCTGGGGGTCGTAAGGTGGGGTGGACGACAATCGCATTCCCGTGGTAACGGCTGAGGTCTTGATGGTCGCATTTACAAACTCGGTACCGTTGTCGGTAAGGAGCGTCCGAGGGGTACCCCAGCGATTGACCACGACATCCTCGAACGCGGCGGCAATTCGAGGTCCGGTAGCGCGACGTAACGGGACGACCTCTATCCAGCGGATGAATAGATCTTGGATCACGAGAAGATAACTAAACTCCGCCTTACTAACTGGCAAGGGGCCCATTATGTCAGCAGCAACAGTTGACACAGCAACACGGTGTGGCGACACTACGGCATAAGGAGGATGTTGTTCAACTTTCGTTCGCTGCGCACATACTGGGCTACGTCACGAGAAATGTTCAGCCAATAATAGAAAGTCGAAACGCGACGGAACATATTCTCGACTCCGAGATGACCTGCCTGGGGGCTATCGTGACACTCCGAGAGTACTTGTGATCGCGATTCGCGAGGAAGGGCTAGTTTCCAAGCTTCCTGGTCGGGCACTACCTCGTCCACCATGACATTTAGTCGGTTAAAATACAACATGTCGTCGACGATAGACCAGTCGGGGTTTTGATCAGGGTGGCGAAGGACGTGATCGAACCGGCGAAGATACCAGACGTCCGTGATATTCTCGAGGGAAGGGGGGTTGTCTAGGAGTTGAAGATTTTCCAATGGCTAGCATATCCGACCGTGCGGGGACGCCCATCAATGATCTGAGTCGGGACTGCTCCTAGGCCAACGGGACTGACGGTGGTTTGAAGGACGAAGGGGTGGGAACAATCGGGACACGACAAAATAGGGGTTGAAGTGAGGGCTGTCTTCGCTTTCTGGAAGGCGTTCTCTTGTTCAGTAGACCAAACCCAAGGTTGACCTTTCTTCAATAGCCTAGTCAGAGGTTCTTTCAGGGTGGAAAGGTCAGGAAGGTACTTCCTGTACCAGGACACCATACCGAGGAAACTACGCAACTGTTTCAGGCGTTCGGGACGAGGGTAAACAGCTAATTGGTTGGACCTTCTCCGGGTCAATGTGCAATCCTGCCTGCGACACGCGAAAACCGAGGTGGTTGACCGAGGTCCGACAAAAATGACTCTTTTCTACATTTAGAGCTAGCCTGGCCTGGCGCAATTTGCGCAAGACGGTACGAAGAACATCCAGGAGTTCGGGAAAACTCTCGCTGATGACAATGATATCGTCTAAGTACGCGAAAACGCGTCCTCTCAGCTCTTGACCTATTACTTCGTCCATCAGGCGCTGGAAGGTGGCGGCCTGTCAGGCCGAACGGCATCGCACGAAAATGGAAAAGACCTTTTCCCGGTTCGGAAAATGCGTTAACCTCTCTGCTTTCTCTCGAGACCGGGACCTGTTGATACGCCTAGCTCAGATCAATCGTCGAGATATATCGAGCATTTCTGAGCTGTTCCAAAATTCCATCCATAAGAGGAAGGGGATAGACGTTTTTTTCTGGAAACTCGATTAACCTCTCGGAAGTCGATACGGAACCTCAGCTTACCAATCGCTTTGCGTACCATCACGATTGGCGAAGCCCATTCATTACTTGACCGCTCAATCATTCCCGACTCTAACATTTTGTCAACCTCTTCACAGATGTGTTGGTAGATTTTGGTAGCAACGCGACGGAAGGGCTGTCGGATTGGTGGGTGGCCACGAACGTAGATAAGGTGTTCTGTTTGGGTGTTAGTGGGGAATACGGTAGGGAGGGGCGGGACTTCTTCCTTGATAATTTGGTCTAGTTGCCTCTGTTGCTCAGCGGTCAAAGGGTGCAACCCTGGTTTGTCAACAGACCCTGGCTGGACATCATACGCAACTCAACCTCTGACTCAGGTCCACACAGGGCGTCCTCGCGCGCCAGCATGTCCGCCACCTCGTTCACTAAGATGTTGGAGTGGCCCGGGACATGTACGAGTTTGACCCCGTAAAAGCCTCGTAAGACTTCGCAGAGGCGTTCCCAGTCGTTACGGTTCGATACGGGTTTACGGCTAGCGTTCTTCCAACCGTTACCCGCCCATTTACCACGCCACGAGTTGAACGAATCCACAACGTATCGCGAGTCTGACAAGATCCTGATCTTGCCCAGCCCGAACCTCCTGGCCTGTTCCGCAGCTTTGATCACTGATACAATTTCGGCTCGGTTGTTCGTTTGTTTACCGGAAAGGGGACACGAAACGTTAGCGGTATGAGGCTCGCCGAAGTAAACTCCAATACCAGCAGGGGCGTCCGGGTGTCCATTCTGAAAACAGCACCCGTCTGTCCAGACGTCAAGGTATTGCAGGTGTGCCTCGGCGATTACGTTAGCGGGACGATAACTAGATTCAGGGGTGAGTTGGTCTGCGAGTGGATCCGGCAGGGTGACCTTCAGTGGACAAGGACTGAGTCAAAGGTGCTTCCCTTTTATCTACACTGTCCACGAATTCATCGTCATCACTTATGTTGTCGAGGTTACGAATCTCGATATCCGAAATTTTCCAAGCGTGAAGGCCTGCAAGAACCTCGGGTGGCAACTCGCTCGTAGTCACGATACGCTTTTGCAACCTAGCTCGCAAAGTCGGTAGAATTCCATTTGTCGGTAGGCCACGCGCTTGCAATTCGCTAATGGTTGACGCCTCGTTCAGAGATGTCAACCACCGGGTAAGGACTTCGCAGGGAAGGTCGGCAAGTTCGGTCTCTACACTGGCCATCGCGAATCGCGAAATTAATTTTCCGAAACGAAGACAATTTGCCGAAAAACAATAGTCGGAAAAACAACAAAATTGTCCCAATGGACGCAATCAACAATTTTGAAAATAATCCCGAAACACGAAATTAATGTTCTTAAGCGAAAATCCAGAAAAAAACTAAATCTGATTCTGAGGTGTCATAAATTTACGCGACGAAAATACGCAACGTAAACACGGTCAACTTCACTGACTATTCCGAAAAATTGTCACACGGGAATTCGCGCTACACGATTTGCGTAAAAAATGAGTGGTTGTCAAAATCATGCGACCCAAAAAAAATCAGGCGACTGAAGTGCCACCTATTTTTGGTCCTAAATCCAAAACGAAAACTTCACTTGTGAAACAAACGGCAACCTAACCTCAAGCTGCGATCACAGGGCCACCTATGATTCGGTCGAAATTCCCTAACCCGTTCGCCACGAAAGGGTTGAGCGAAAACGGGAGCAGAATCGCGCGACGAAACGCACGCGAACGGCACAACGGTGACAGTCAAGGCGCTCGGGAACTAGCGAGCGGAGCGGCGCGGCGGAGAGGGGTGAGCGAGCCGCAAGTCGCGCTACACGGGCAAGCGTTGCGACACGCGGTACGGCGCGCGGAGAATGACGGCCGGGGAAACGATCGGAGCACAGAGACAGCGCGCCCGGCGATCCAAGATGGCGGCGCGCGCGGCAACAAAGGGACGGCATTTTTTCGTCGCAGAAAAATCGCAAAACCGACGGGCGGCGATTTCGATCGTTTCGTCCCAAGTTTTGCACTCGCGAACAGTAGTTTTGAAACGGTACAAATAGCCAACGGAACGGCACTCGCGACGTAAACAAAGCGTTAACCTCGCGTTCGCACTCGCATTTTTCCGCACACGAAAATCGTCTAATCGTGAAAAGAACGGCACCACCGGTGTCCGCGGTCAGCTCGCACGCTTTGGCTCCGCTGGCTGGTCCTGATTGGGGTGGTTGCGAGGGACAATCGGGATGCTGCAGCTGAAAATCCGGGGGAAACGATCTTCACTGCGGCACGGCGAAAACAACAATGGCCACTTGCCGGCGCGGAATCGGGAAGTTGGTTGTTGGCGGCGGCCGAGAGATGGTAAATGCACCGCGGGGCATCAAATAATTTCAACCAAATTTTCGTCGCGGCTTATCAGTGCCGTGAAACGTAAACAAATTATATCGAGTATTTCGGCCGACCGAAAAATAATAATTCGACTCGGCCGGAATTCAAGAAATACTCGAACGAAAAATAAATCACCTTTTTCGAGACGACAACGCAGTCTCGAATTTAGTTCGGTAGTTCGGCACCGAAAAGAAACAACGACGGAAAATAAGGGTATTTACATGGCGGGAAATTAGAACGGACAAAATTTAAACGGACACATTTCCACGCAACAGTTAAAGTTTTTAACAACAAATACATTGTTTAAACATTTTCATTCATCCAAAGACACTTTTCACGTATTTTCTCACAGCTTTCGTTACCAAATATGCCCAACGTAACCGATTTCAAAAATTCAGAATTTTCATTTTGTTTAAACAATCTCCCGGGAAAGTTATTAATAATGGGATCCTGGCAGGATCACCACTGTGACGTGGCGGCCCTTTTCAAGTAACTAACGCAAAGAAACCAAAGGATAAATTCTGTAAGTCCAACAGAAATAGAATTATATCACTTGCGTTTATTATTACTTTCGGTTAAAGGGGCAACAAGTTTTTCTCATCTGAAAACCGTAAATGGTACTCATTATCAAACTTTCACGGAAACCTGTTTGGCTTTAGGACTTACAGAAGATGATCAAGAATAATACCGAGCTATGAACGAAGCAGAAATCTGGATGATGCCCAGACAATTACGTCAATTATTTGTTAGAATATTAATTCATTGCAAACCGATTCATCCAGAAAATTTGTGGGATGAATTTAAGATAGTTATGTCCGAAGTTTATATTCGCCAATTCGGGATAGATGCAGGAGAGCTTTTAATCAAATTAATAATTTATTACATTTGGAAGGATATTCGTATTCTGATTTTCAAAATTTGATGCCACCAGAAGAAGATGACCAGAAGAAGATAATTTGTTTGCATTGTAACGGTGATATTTCGTCACCGTTGAATAACTTTCGCTCACCGACCAAAACAGCCATATATCGCGTTAATTTTCTATCTTTGGTTAAGCGAAAATGGGGAAGGCACGCCTTAACCTCGACTTCGCGTAATACTAATTTTTCAGAAAAGAGCTTGGAAGGCTGAAATACGCTGGTGAGTAGAAATCTCCTCCTCGAGCGGGTTATGCGAGATTCGAAATTCATTGTTTACCTTTTAGGGAGTGAAACTGTGTGTGTGTGCGAGATTGCGAAAATTATGCGGGTTATGCGAGTTTTGTGGAAGCCTCGTCCAAAACTATTTAGCGCTTAAGTTTTCTTTTGCTCTTAGTTATTTTTCTGTTCTATTTGTTTTGGCCATTTCGTTAGCGATAGGTTTGTCCGGCCCTGCCGAGGGACCGAGAGTCTTTTTCTAGCGATAACAAAACAGTTTGCGATATTC
>JABFPB010008447.1:0-10130 GCA_022817645.1 Ceratoteleas bidentatus | reverse complement strand
TGTATTCTGGGATTTCTAAAATATTTTCAATTTTAAGTTTCGAAACTAATTTCTATGGATATCCTTGGTTCGTTTTTAATTTAATTATTCATTTGTTTTATGTCAAAAAAAGAAAAAAAAGCTCTCCCAGACTTTCCTGTCCTTTAATATATATCATGAAATAAATTTACGTTACAGCATATCTTGACGACATCATAGTCATCAGCGCCACGCTAAACGATCATATGACCCACCTGGCAGACGTTTTTCCAACGATTGCGCCAGGCAGGATTAAAACTAAACACTGAGAAGTGCCGTTTCTGCGTGAATAGCCTACAGTACCTAGGGCACCGCATTGACAGACATGGGATCCACACAGACCCATGCAAAACTAGCGCCATCTCAAAGATGACCAACCCCAAGAATGTACGTGAGGTTCGACGTTTCCATGGCATGGCCTCTTGGTGTAGACGATTTATACCAAATTTTTCCTCAATTATTGAACCAATCACGCGCCTAACGCGGAAAAACGCAAAATGGTCCTGGGGAACCAGAGAAGAGGAGCCTTTTCAGACCATCATAGACAGGCTTACTTCAACCCCCGTATTGGCCTGTCCCGACTTCAGCAAACCATTCACTATACAGACAGATGCTAGTGATCTCGGATTAGGCGCCGTCCTCACGCAGGACCTAGGCCACGGGGAACAGGTTATTGCCTATGCTAGCAGGACTCTAAATCAAGCAGAACGGAATTACAGCGCGACCGAAAAAGAATGCCTAGCCGTGGTATGGGGTATTCGAAAAATGAAACCATATGTAGAAGGATATCGGTTTACCGTCATTACCGACCATCAGTCACTCAAATGGCTTCAGCAACTGGACAACCCCTCCGGGAGACTCGCACGGTGGGCACTGGAGCTACATCAGTTTAGCTTTGACGTACAATACCGTCGGGGGGCACTTAACCACACAGCTGATGCGCTCTCCCGAGACCCAGAAGATCACTCTGGGGAAACCGAAATAGACTCCGTCAACCACGAGTCAATAGACGATTGGTACGCTAAAATACGGCGCCAAGTGTTAAAGAATCCGCACGCATTCCCAGACTACCAGATCTATGATGGCAAACTATACAGACACATCCTCCATAGGTTAGATTACAACGAAACAACACCTGGAAAACAGTGGATACTATGCGTACCTACCAACGAGCGACAACGAATCCTTGAATAAAATCACGATGCCCCGACAGCCGGCCACTTGGGCATCGCCAAAACACTTGTGCGCCTGTCCCGCGCATTCTACTGGCCAGGAATGTTCCGGGATGCTGCTCGCCATGTCCGCCAATGCGTTACCTGTAACCGCTATAAAGTAGAACAAACCCTCCCTGCAGGACAACTATACCCGAACCCTGGCACTGAGCCCTGGCACACCGTATCCGTCGACTTGATGGGCCCGCTACCTCGATCCGGAAAAGGTCACACGTGGCTATTAGTAGCCCAGGACCGATTCTCGAAATGGATCGAGATGAAACCCCTACGCAAAGCAACCGGCCCTGCAGTAACGCTAGCCGTGAAAGACGAAGTCGTACTCCGTCAGGGGTGCCCAGTGACCATTCTTACTGATAACGGACGGCAGTTCACCAGCAACCACTTTCGAAAAATGCTATCAGACTTCGGAATAGAACATAGGCGGACCCCGGCATACTCAGCCCAATGCAATCCCGTCGAGCGAGCGAACCGGGTAATCAAAACAATGATTTCTCAATACTTAGGGGATAAACATACACATTGGGACGAGCACCTTTGCGCAATCCGCTTTGCAATCAATAGCGCCCGGCATGAAACCACCGGTTACAGCCCCGTCTATCTGAACCAAGGGCGAGAAATGCGTTATCCTGGCCAGCCAACTACCACTCACGTTGGCCAAAAACAAACGAGCCGGAAGCTCGAAGAAATCCACGAACCTGCCCGTACAAATCTCGCTCGTGCATTCGGGCGACAAGGGAAATATTACAATTTATGGCGAAGAAATTGGAAACCAGAGCCGGGGGACCTCGTCTGGAAGCGGGACTATGTACTCTCAAACAAGGCAAATCAAATCAACGCCAAATTTGCACCTAAATTCTCCGGATCGTACACCATAAAAAAAGTAAATTCACCCGTCATTTTCGATTTGAAAGGAGAAAATAATCGTTGGATCCGTCACGTTCACATAAAAGATCTGAAACCGACAAAAGACATCGATAATACTGGAATCAAAACACCAAATCAAAACAATGCTCGCGAAACATTTCCTATATAAACAGCACACCAAACTCCCAAAATACATCATTATCAGTTCAGTACCGATACGATGACGAACACCGCTGAGTATGACGAATTGGAGAAGCTCATGGACGAGTTGATCCCTCTCACGGAAGCATACGATCCACTTTTTCCCGAAATATCAGGCTGGTCACCTAGCCCCCCACCAGCGCCACCGACCAGCACTCCAGTCACCGAAGCCATGGACACGACGCCTCTCCAGGAAGATCGCCCAAAATTACCGACCAGCAACACACAAAGTGACTCCACACCACACTACAGCAACGCCACCAAGCCGAAACGGCAGCACCAATGGCGGCACAGGAAGACCCAGAGGACAACCCCACGGTGCGTCGTCCAACACGGCCAAAACTAATCCCTGGTAAACCACGGATCAACGACCTGCTGTACTACTGGAACGCCCGCCCACTCCTCCGCAGGTCGCAAAGAGGATCGGTAAGTCACCAAAACCGAAATCAAACGCAGGTTCTGCTAGGTTGTTCCAGAAGGCATTAGGGGAAGCCAAACTGATCCACGCCCGGCAGAAAACCGCCGACGCCAACTCCAGGCAAACCCCGTGCCACCTCGGCCCAGGCACCAGACCCGACAACGCAGAAACCGCGCAGAGCCCGCGCCACGCCACCAGAAGCCGCGTGCCCGGGAACAGCAGGCACGACTGAGCCGAAAAAGCGCCGAACCGACGAAACGCCGTCCTGCAACCCCCAGCCACAGCCGCCGGTGGAAAAACCCAGACCGACAGGAACCGCTTCCCCAACGACTAACTACAAGGTCTTGCCATACACGGGACGCCCCTGCAGGACAACCTGGGTTTCCATCAGTACTAACCAGCTCGTCGAGGTACCTACGTCAGCCATCAGCCTCTATCGCGAATACAAGATTCGCATTGACGGAGAGAGGCTACGTCTGCGGTTCCACCCGAACGGGAAGCTCCGGTCCTGTACAAAAATCATTGGTCAGAAGGAGGAGGGAGATGTAACAAAGTTACCTTTGTTACCGACCTCTAACGGTGACTCGCCGCCATTATCGGTTGCCAGGGGGCAGCCAAGTCGACGCAACTGCGCCCATGGAGGGGATAGCCCGGCCGCTCGCATATAAAAAGGCAGCCGCGGCCAGCCAGAGCATCATTCCCGGCTCCGAGCGTCTCGGAACAGCCAGCCTGGCGTGAGCGTCTCACGCATTCTCCCTGTAACCGACCCGAGCATCTCGGGATCCGATTACCCGAGGCAAGCGTCTTGCCTCGTCCCTAGCCCCAGCACAAGCGTCTTGTGCATTCCCGACCCAAGCGTCTTGGGTATCGCTTCCCGGTGCAGGCGTCCTGCACAACCCACCCCGACCCGAGCGTCTCGGGTACTACTCTCGGGCGCAAGCGTCTTGCGCATCCCGCTCCCGACCCAAGCGTCTTGGGTACGGCCTGTATTGAATAACCACCTAATGTATAATTACTTAAATAAACGAGTTACCTTTACAGACTAGGCGCTCATGTTTATACAAACCCTGACCCCGGCGAGCACATTCGGCACCGTAGAAACCGGACCGTTACACACTTTCTAATCCATTATCGATACAACAGCCATCGGTCAAAACATCAACCCATTCTAGGTCATTCGCTCCCTCATTCACTGCGGAATCTTCCGATAATACTACTTGATCTATAGACAGTCTCACCTCATCCAACTCAGAGGTCAATTGGTTCCGCCTCAACCGCCCCCCTTCTTGTTTCCCGAACACCTATCACACGACATTTTAGTGAACCCCTTTTTTCCGCAAGAGTAGCAAAAGACTTTCCTAGGTTGTTTACATTGACCAAATCTATGACCAATCTGATCACAATTCCAAAAAGTCATTTCGTCTTTAGTCACTTCGGAAACATTCCCTGCCTCCGATTGGACCTCGACTTCAGTGATAGTTACCGATGGCTTTTCACTTTGTCTAGACCCATCCTGTGCCAACTCGGGCAACTTATTCTTCTCGAATCGTTTCTTGTTCTGCTGCAATGGGGTTTCTACCTTAGCCGTCAGCAGATTGGCGGAATCTTCCACATCGGTATCAGTCACTAAGCTGGTTAATCCTTGAGCTCTATTTCGCATAGGCCGAGGGGGATGGTAAGCCAATTCAGTGTTACTACAATTCAGTGTTACCACCCCTTACCCTGCCTTTGTTATTAATTTTAGTAGCCGGAATTTGGTATTTTGAATAATTGGAAATGCAGTTAACACAGTGGACATTTTGAAGTCTGATAGTAGCCAAGTTTCGGAAAGACAAATAATATTATAAACAGAGAAGTCGAGATGAGCTGTGTAAATATTTTGAATACCGTGCACATTCCAAAACAAGACGGTAATAAATAGGAGCGGCGGCGGCGGTGACCAATCGAGCCGCTTACGGTACTGCGTAAGCGGCTCGATCGGTTACTACTGCGGGCACGGCTCTATCGGTGTGGTTCGTTCGATGACACTTTGGCGCGCCCTAGCCGAATGCTCAGGACGCGTCAAAGTCGCGCCCGACGCCCGGATGACTGGCGAAACGACAGCGGCCGCGCCATAGGGGGTCTGTGTAGATGAATGGCCGAGGGTGTGGGACGGCTCGCAGAGAAAATCTCGGTGGCACGTTGGTCGGCACGCGTCAATCAGGGCGCCGGTCCGGGACGGCGAGGTGCGTGTTCTCGTCGCTGCATAGCCCAGGGTAAAAACGGCAGGCGGTGTCGCGTCGGGCAGAGCGCCTCCAGGTGGAGCGCAGTGCCATGCAGTAATGCGGCTCGACACGCTGGAGGACGGGGTCCTGGATGTAGCCATTCGGGACATCTCCTCTGGGACGACGGCTAATGTTGGTGGAACACCAAGACCGCCCAGCGCTCGGCGTGGGCAGTCGGCGAAAGCATGTGTGCGCTCACGATTATGGATCCGGTCCTCCGTGGAGTCTCGCACACCGGGAACGGTGGAGCCGCAAATCGGGGACGGCTGGAGCGGTACCTGGGACCGGCGTTCTGATAGTCGTTTATTGCTATTGCGCGAACTCGGGATTGCCCGCGTGCCCCTGGGGCTGGGGGGCGACAGATCTCGCCTGCGCGTCCAGGGAGGCATTCGGAGGCGCTACAATTGCAGTATACAACCTCTTGGTACGTGGTGTTACCTGGTCGACAAGCTTCCTTTTGGTAGATGCGGCTTTAGCAGGTCGAGCCCGGGTAGGCAGGTTGACGTCAGGGGTTGTGTTGGACTGTAACGCGTAGGGGTCCCGAACCTCGGTGAGCGAGAGCAGCTTCCCGGCGATGAGGATTTTGTTGTCCCTAATCTTGTAGGAGATGTTTTGCTGATTCAGCTGCGGCCGGAGGTTGAGAAGTTTTTTCTTTTCTTTCCGTTTTCGACATGACGTTGGACACGAAAAGTCCTAGCTCCTTAACGGAGCTAGTATTGCGAAAGACCAGAAATTTCCAATAAAGAGTGGAGAATTTAATCATGACGGGCCTAGTCCCCGGGTTGCGGCCGATCCATCGGGCAGACACTAGAGAGTGCTCCCTGAAGCTGGCATGGATCCTCGAAAGCAGGTCCAGCACGGCGGAGCGGATTTCGGTGTTGTGGGCAGCGTCATCTGGCACTCTGAACATCAGGAGGCATAGGTTACGGTCGGGGTTTCCAATCTCAGAGACGGTTTCCTTGAGGCTAGCGACGGTCTCTCTGAGTAGGGTCATCTCTCGCTCAAGGGACCCGGTACGTCGCTCCGTGTCCTTTGATGTCTGGACGAGCATTTTAACCTCGGTTTCCGTAGCCGAAACTTTCGTATAAATTAGTCTCAAGGCGTTCATGACGTCGGCGTTGGAGACATCCTCGTTGTTCACCGAGAAGATCTGCGAATACTCCGGGGATTCAGACGGAAGGTTTTCCATGGCGGTGTGCTCGACAAAACACGAACTTCCCGAAAAGTACTTTTTGATATCAAGAATTAGCTTTGCTCAAATCGGTTAAAAGTGCGCTTGAGTCGGTAGGACGGCTTCGCGATAACGCGCGCGGCGAGTGTTACCAAACACGTCCGTCCTCGACAAGCGCTCAAACGAAACTGAGCTATATTCTGCAACTGAGTTACTGACCGAGGCAGTAGCTCAGTTGGTAGAAATACCTTGCCTACGCACTGTCATTCGGGAGGTAGTGAGTTCATTTCCCACTGCCGGTCACTCTGTCCAAGGTTTTTGTGGTTCCCTTGGACGTTAAGATAAATGCCGGAGTGTACTAATCAAGTCGGGCCACGACCCGCAATGTCAACACAACATTTCCCGAACGTATTCTACAGTGTATTTGTCCAATCTACGTGTTGTCTCCCCGCCATACAATGAATTGTGAAAGCGGGATGTAATGTGTTCAAAAAATAAAATAATATTCTGAAAGTATTGAAAATTTTGAAATTTTGAAATTTTGAAGATTTTGAAATTTTCGAAAATTTTGAAATTTAAAAATTTTTTAATTAAACAAATTTAAAATTTTAGAAAATTTAAAGTTTTGAAAATTTAGAAAAGGTTGAAAGTTTTGTAATTTTTAGAGTGTTGCAAATTAAAAAAAAAGAAAATTTTAAAGGTTAAACATTCTTTTAATTTTGAATAATTTGACATTTTGAAAAAGTTGAAATTATTGAAGATTTTGTGAATGTTTGAAAATTTTGAGAAATGTTGAAAATTTAGAGAACTTTTGAAAATTTTGAGAAATTTTGAGAAATTTTGAGAAATTTTGAAAAGTTTGTGAAAATTCACAAAATTTTCAAAATTTCACAAAATTATCCAATTTTCAACCTATTTCAAAATTGTCAACATTTCTCAAAATTTCTCAAAATTTTTAAAAGTTCTCTAAATTTTCAACATTTCTCAAAATTTTCAAATGTTTCAAAACTTCAAAATTTTCAAATTTTTTTTAATTTTTAACACTTTCAAACTTAGAAAACTTTCAAAATTTTCAAAATTTTCAATATTTTCAAAATATTCAAAATCTTCAAAATTAACAAAAATTTAAGAATTTTTAGAATTTTCAAAATTTACAATTGTTTCCAAATTGTTCAAAAATATTGAATAATCAAACGAACTTACCTGTAAGTGAAGTTCGATTCTAATTATACCAGAATCTCGTTCGAGCGATTATAATTATGTAGTACCGCTACTTCCGCTAGATGTCAGCACAAGGTTTAGAGCTATGGAGAAAAAATGGGGGGGCCCTACCGGCTACCTCTTCCGCGCGACCCTACGTTTCTTCATATCGTTTAGAGTACAAGTTATCTCTGAAATAAAAAATAACATTACTGGGGTTGGGTACAAATTATTATTATGGGAGGGAAAGTAATCGCTCGAACGAAACTCTGGTATAATTAGAATCGAACTTCACTTACAGGTAAGTTCGTTTGATTATTCAATTATACCCGAGTCTCGTTCTCACGATTATCACTATGTAGATATTTAGAGTTTTATTTTTTATTTCTGATTCCTTGTTGCGGAAATAAGAATGCAGGTATTAAGAATAATTCTAATTTCCTATTCCAAGATTCAATATCATCTAGAAGAAATTATTTTAATATTCTTCAAGGTTTAGAGCTTATTCCATAACTCTAAACCTTGTGCTAACATCTAGCGGAAGTAGCGGTACTACATAGTTATAATCGTAAGAGCGAGGCTCGGGTATAATGGGTTATTTCGCGTGCTCCGTGGAGTGGGGCCGAAACATTCGCGAGCGGCTGTCATGCGGAGGGGGGAAACATGATCTTTTCAGGTGGCGCGGCGGTAAGTACGGGTAAATATCAAGGGGGAATATTTATCTTAGAACGGTGCCGTAAGTGCACCGTTACAAATTCATAATATATGTATTTTCTAATACATGTACTTGGCGACCTGATTACTAAAGGGCTTCAGAATTTCGTTTAATTTAATTGAAACAAGTACTTTGCAGTTGAATTAAATATTGCAGGAGATGCGCGCGTACCTTGTAATACCATGAGATATAGTAGACTTGTAGAATATTGACGCGTATTGCTACGTGTTGTATTTCATAGATCGGATATTGGCATATTGATGTATGAATAATATCATGAATTATTATTGTGAGCATTTAAAGCAAGATAATACAGTGTAACAGAGAATATATTGTTTTTCCACTAGTTGTATGCACGGCGAAAAATAGAATTGTTGTACGAACCGCAGAAAAATGTGCTCCGCTGTTTTGTGTGAGTAGCCTATCATTACCGTTGCCGACAGGCGGCGCCACCGTACTCCCTTTCTCGCAACGGTACTAGGCGTGCGTGGGTATAAGATGAACACATCATCAATGGGTGAGCGGGTGGGACCATCATACCAGACTTCCTCCAGACTCCCTCCTAACTTCATCATGACTGCGTCCAGACTGCGTCCAGACTACATCCAGACTACATCCAGACTCCGTCCAGACTACGTCCAGACTACGTCCAGACTGTATCCAGACTGCACCCAGACTTCATCTAGACTGCACCTAGACTCCGTCCAGACTGCACCCAGACTCCTTCTAGACTGCACCCATACTTCGTTCAAACTCTATCCAGACTCCATCCAGACCCGTAGTTTATTTATTGGAATCTGGCACCAATCTGGCTCCTGTCCTGACCCAGAATCTTACCTTAGTACGTTGGCCATAGCTTTCCAGACTGTATCCAGATTATTCCTATATAGTCTCCAGATAACATCCAGATCGTGCCCCAGATGTATACAGATTAGTTCCATACTATTGCTAGATTGTATCCAGATCACATACTAGAATACCAGACTCTTACCATACTACATCCAGACTCATTTTTTTTCACGCGGGTTGTTACACATACCATTTATTTCGAGTTTAAGTTCGTAAGACGTTTTGCTTGCTACATTCGCCTAACAAAAAAACATTTCACATTAATGTAATCAAAACAAAATCTGTCAGAATATTGGAGAAACAAGAAACAACTTTTTCCGGATTCACGTATCTTCAAATAATAAAATGAATGTAAATATGGCGTCAGGTTCTGTAAGACGTCAAGAACCCCTAAAGACGCCAGGAACCCCCAAAGAAGCCAAAAACCTCCAAAAACCGTCAACAATTCCGAAAGACGCAAAAAACCACCAAAAACTCAGAAAACCGCCAAAAACCTGCAAAGACCCGAAAGACGGCCAAAAACCCCCAAAGACCCTAAAGACCCCCAAAGACCCGAAAGACCGCCAAAAATCCCCAAAAACCGCCAAAAATGCCTAAAGACGCAAACAACCTCTAAAGACCGCCAAAAACCTCCAAAAACCGCCGAAAACCCCCAAAGATCCTCGAAACCCCCAAAGACCCGAAAGACTACCACAAATTCCCAGAGACCAAAAAAACCCCAAAAACCGCCGAAAACCGCCAAAAACCCCCAAAGACCCGAAAGAACACCAAAAATGCACGAAGACCAAAAAACCCCAAAGACCGCCGAAAACGTCCAAACCCTTGGTGCGACGTCATCACCGGTACCACCACCCGAAATATGCACTAGTGCAACATCGTCACCGATATCACCACCCGAAACATGCACTACTGCAACATCGTCACCGAGGTCATAACCCGGGACATGCACTAGTGAGACATCTCCTCAGCAGTCCAAAATTTGTAAAAGTAAACAAATTTTGAAAATTGAAAAATTTTGAAAATTTGAAAAATTTTGAAAATTTGAAAAATTTGAAAATTTGAAAAATTTTGAAAATTTGAAAAATTTTGAAAATTTGAAAAATTTTGAAAATTTGAAAAATTTTGAAAATTTGAAAAATTTTGAAAATTTGAAAAATTTTGAAAATTTGAAAAATTTTGAAAATTTGAAAAATTTTGA
>JABFPB010008446.1:0-10133 GCA_022817645.1 Ceratoteleas bidentatus | reverse complement strand
GCACCTCGGGTTTCAGTATTAGTTTTCACGATTTAAAATTTGCACGATTCAAGGATCACACAGATGACGGGTTAACCCTAATGGAACATCTCCTGATCTCGGAGATTCTTGGGAAAATCTTCGCGGTTATGTCCACGAAATTACGGAGTATCTCCGGATAATCTCTTGTCGATAAAACTTTGGTGTTGCGAGAAGTTAGCAAGTTTTCAAAAATTCTAAGTTTAATACGTCAGAACTTTTAAAAGTCTAACACAAATTAGTTGTTTTTTTACTTTACGGTGTTTAAGTGGAAGAATGCTTTCTGTATCATTGTTGAGTGAATCAAATTACCCCTGCACAAATAAGAAAACACTTCTAATAAAATGGAAAACTTTTTGAAGTGTTTTACATTACAAAACGGTGGATGAAAATGTAATTAAAACACTTATAATATGTTCTCTTTGGCCTGATGAGATAATCCGATCGTGTTTCACACTCTGTTTTAAAT
The DNA here is from genome assembly GCA_022817645.1 of Ceratoteleas bidentatus. Classification (NCBI taxonomy): domain Eukaryota; kingdom Metazoa; phylum Arthropoda; class Insecta; order Hymenoptera; family Scelionidae; genus Ceratoteleas; species Ceratoteleas bidentatus. The sequence goes on along the minus strand of JABFPB010008446.1, from coordinate 9,646 downwards.
GGCAATACTTTTAAGAGCAAAAAGGGCGAGATGTGTACCGGATAATGGAATCGGGACAAGTGAACACGCTAATAAAAACATTTTCCAATTTACTATAGAGAAGTGTTGAAATAGTACATTTCACCACTAGAGAGGAAATACAAATTTTCCACTGCGTGGTGAATGATATTTTTATAACAATTTTTTTGCAGTGTATTAACCAATAGAAGAAAAGTGTATGCTGCATCTAAATAAGGCAATGTAATATTACATGTAATTGTTTATTGGAAACGAAACAATAGTATCTTTATACATAAGAAGACATATATATTTATTATTACATCAGCTTAATCTCGCTAATACTAATATTGTCATCAACATACATAGAATCAGTCAAAAAGGTGTCATTGCCATTGGAATCATGACTTGTGTCATTAGAGCTGTCATACAAATTTTCATCTTTTTGTTTAAGAATGATCTCATTGCTTTGTTTCCAGTTATAAAGTATAGTATCCAGAAGTCGCTTCTTCAACACAAAAGGCTTTACAGACTCTTTCTTGAGAAACAACGTGATCTCCTTAATCACAATGGACATACATTTGCGGCGTTTGTTGACGTTAATTGTATCACTATACACATTCATCTCTGAAAACGATTCTTCCAACGTTTTGTCGTGCGAAATCTTCATTATTTTGAAGGACTTGTTGTGTTTCCAAAGATAAATGACCTCCCGCAAAATTGACACCCTGTAATGGAATTTGATTACGGATGGCAAAACTCCAATATTTAGAAGTTGATTGCTTATTATTGCCAGCACATTATCTCGGTCTCCTTCTGCACTGGACACCATCGCTTTACTGACTCTGGATTGTGGCGAAGATTCCTTGCTCGTGTAGGCTGAACTCATATTGGCTACGGGCACAGAATAGAAAGTTCGCTGGTGTTTTTTATAATAGTTTTTCGTCCAGCGTTTATTACAGATCTCTTCGCAATACATCGGTTGATCAAGTAATTTTCGAACTGCAAAGACATGTCGGCACGGTAACATGATGGACGAATGGAAATTACATTGACACTCTGATGCTGTCACCAATAACTTTTTTTTCCGGAATTAATGTAGCAATGATCACCCTTCTTCGTAATATTGATGTTAGTGTGCCTCGAGTATTCCTCATGCAGTATTGCGAATGAATAATCCGTCAGAAGTTCACGGTATTTCTGCAAAATGTCGTCGTCCAATTTGGTGGTCGGAGCTTTAATAAACATTCTAGATGCTTTTAACTGTATCTGGGAAGCATGCGTCTCATTAAAGATGAACAAATCTTTCACACACGATTGAATTGTAGAGTTTTTTTCGACGACTTGTTTGATTTTTTGATTGATGCTCTCCAAGCGATTGTTTGTAGTGTTGTTGAGATTACCTCAGTCATGCCGAAAAGGGTCCACTCGTTACGAATGGCGTGCCAGTTTTGATTAAAATAATTCCGTACCTTGTCAGGAGCTGATTCCATAAAATCATCATAATGCTGCTCGTACGTTAATGTTCATCTTCTCTGTCGTGATATGCCTATAAAAAATTTTTGCTGTATGAAACATACAGATATACACTGGAACTCCGAAAATGTCTTTAATCAATTGCCTCTCTAACAGGTCTTTGTCGCCCATAAAGCAGCGTATGCGTTTGCAGGCATCGGCATTGTCTTCTTTGAAGCAATTCAACATCCATGAAAACGTGACCGTATCCTCAGCAACTATCAACGCAATAGCAACGATTTCGCTGCACCCGTTTGAATCTTCAACCATAAAAATCATAGTCGTCAAATCAGATTTCACTATTTTGTACGTCCCATCTATGAAGATAATTTCAGGCCAAGCAGCCATGTTATTGCGCATCTGTTCTGTGGAAAAGTACAGTCCTTTAAACTCCGTGCCATCATGAATTAACTTCTCTCGCCCACCTGGAAATTTATATATATACATTGGAGATAACAAAAATTAAACTCGTGACGAGGACAGAAATGGACTCTAAGAACTTGACTATTTTACTTAAAGAGTAAAATAGTTGGTAGGTAAATACTTGCTGGAATGAAATTTTGAAAGGAATAATATGTTTGTTCATTAAAGTTTTTCATATTGCGTAAATTATATAAAGAATAATGAAGAAACTAACGGCTGCAGTGCAGAAATCATACGATGAAGGTCAAAAGACACGAAAATTTAAAAGGATATCAGATATAAAAATGATAGAATGTATGATTTAAACAAATTTAACCTCTAAATAAAAAATAATATTAATTATAAATTTTTTTGTTTTATTATACCCAGTGAACCATATTGTACAAAGATTGACCAAATTGCCTAACGCAGTCCGATTCTCCATTATTGCCCAATCATTGGGCAATATAACCCAATGTTTGCCCAATTATCGCCCAATTTCAGTGAATCTAATATTTGGTTCACTGGGTCAAGAATTAGATTCACACGGTTTACTTTTCGCACCAGACTTTTGTCTGGCAAAACGTTTCGTTCTTGAAGACCATGGGGGAAGGGGTTAAACCTAAAATTAACTGTGACAATATATTTACCTTTTTCTCTAATTACCCTGACAGCTTCGCTAAGATTGTGTTTTCTATCTGTCATAGAAGCTTTGAGTTTATGAAGGTCCCGCAAAAAGAAGTCTACACCCTTCTCCTCTTTCAACCAAACTGATATTTTTTTTTTATTTCCGCCAACCTTAAGCATATTTTTTACTTCCTTCTCAGTACCAGGACTTAGCTTCCTATTTTCTGGAATAGTGTTGTATAATGCCTGAAAGATATTATAAAATATGTAAAAATTGTGTTCGAGATTCTACAACTACAATATTTAACTGCTAAATAGAAATGAATATTTATATTTAACACTATTTCTAAATTGAAATCTTTTCGTTAAAAATGTAAAAAATTCAGCCCTTGAGAGGATTCATCAAGTTTGCTTTCACGAAATTAGTGGCTTTTCTTTTATTACCCTTGCAAAATAAAGTCTCTGAAAATCTCTGAAAAAGTTTGAGAAATAGTTTGAAAAACTTTGAAAACCTCTGGAACGGTCTGACGGTCCCAATTTTGAGAGATGTACAGAGTTTTTCAGAGGTTCTTCATGAGATCTTGTGCGTATTTGATATCAGCGTTTATAAAACATTACAATAAACATTACTATAAAACATTTTGAGAATTTCAGACGTAATATTAGAATCGACCATCCGAATCGACAAGCGGGAAGCCATGTAGAATTTATCAGCAAATGTCCGACTTTTTCCAGAGAATTTCAGATTTTTTCAGAGAATGTCAGAATTTGGCAGAAGTTGGCAGTCTTAATTGGAAGAGACTAGGGATTCTTCATTAGACATTTTCAGAGTATGTCAGACCTTTTCAGAAAATGTTAGACTTTTTCAGTTAATTTCAGACCATCAAAAGCACCTAGAAGGAAATGATGTTAGACATTTTCAGAAAAAAGGTCAGACTTGCTCGAAAGGTTTAGCGAAAAGCCATTTCAGACATTTTTAGATACTGTCGGACTTTTTCAGAGGTTTTCAGAGAATTTCAGAACTCATTAAAAACCTTGAAAAAATAGTCTGAAAAACTCTGACAGGTTCTAATAAAAATTGGCTTCCCGGTTAAAAAATCGTCATAGCTGGGACTTGAATCCACGACCTATAGAGTAGAAGTCTGCAACTATAACCACTCGGACAAAGTCGTTGTACTTAACTCGTTCAGAAGTTCTATTAAATTAACTTTCAAACACAATCAAAACCATGAAATGGAACTTCTGAACAAGTCTAATTATAACATTGCTTTAATTATTTTGTGAATATTATTAGTTTCGTTGTGTAACACTGTACCTTTGAATCTATGTGTCCTTCATGGTGCAATTGTAACTCCTTGATTTCTAAATGTTTCTCATCATTAGAAAGGCCCAACCTGACAAATGCTGGACAGCCAATCTTAAACGATCTGGAATAAACAAATTTGATGAATGATCAAATGAACTTACCAAGAGAAGTACAATGCAATTTATTAGCGACATGATTTGTGAATACATACGTTATATCGCTGGTGTTTTTTGCGACGGATTCGTGCCTTTTATTACTAAATTTACAGCAATATTTTATACGGTATTTTATCAGTTCTGGATTAATAGAGTTTTGACGATTCGGAGGCAAGGATTTCACATTTCCTGAATTAGCCACTGTAAATACATCTTTCTTGTGCTTCTGATATGCTTCAAAAAACTTCTCCCATGAAGCTAACGAATCAAATTTTGCTCCAACTTTTAATTCTGTCGCACTCGGCTGAAAATAAGAAAAACATTGTTCACTCTCTTGAGGTCAAGTCGAATGTCTGCTGCAACGGAGTTAGGGACTTTGCTTGAAATAAAAGTATGTTTATATATTTGTCAATTATCCAGAGCGAGATTCTGTTTGTTATGGAAGAAGGCTTTTAATAAGATCCATTCCAGCAAAAAATTTTGAATAGAAACAAAATGTTGAATAGATACTTCACTCAAATGTTACTAGATTTAGTGTATTTTCGAATTATGTTCTGAATACATTAAAAGTGTTCTTCAAATGAAATCAGAGATTCTCTTACTCTGGGAGAATGTTATAGTCAATGGAAACAATTTTTTTAAGTTACATTGTTAACGTTGTTATGTACAGCATTTTTTTACCACCTGAAAAACGCCGTATATTGTCACCTCAACAGTATATCTCAAAATATTATTTTTCTTTGACAATAATATTCTCCCAAAGTGAAAAAATGTCTCCATTTCGTTTGAAGTTAAATTGCAATATTTGAACGATTTAATTGGAAATCACACTAGTTTTAATAACATCGTGTGATGTTTTGCGTTAATCAATTAAAAAAAAGTACTAATTGTAAAATGAACACTACACTAATTTTTGATCAAAATGTATAAATTGGAAACCTAAATAGCAACTAGTGAGAAATCAGTATTTTTAAAACTGATTTTAATTGTAAATAAGTTTAGTAAATTGTAAATCAAAATAGCGGCAGAATTTATCTAGACACTTCCAATTTAATTAAAAAATTTAAAATAAAAGTCAGTATTTTTAAATTGTTTTTAAAAATACTGACTTTTCATTGATACAATTCATACATTTGTATCCAAATTGATCTTGTGCTTATTTTTCTGTTATAACTGTTTAATTGCAATTGATTCTCGGCTGCTGAGTCTTATTATAAAATGATTCTAAAAAATACAAATAAACACTAAAGATAAAATCGATTCGGAAAAAGCAATACCACAAATTCAAAAGAACCATTCGCTACTTTTTTAATTCGTGCAAAATTCGTGCAAATCTGTAATTAAAATGGACCATTCTAAATATTTCAAATACTTTTTTAAAGGTTAATATGTACCTGTGCTTCGGCAGCCATTGTTAGACAATAAAGACAACAGTATGATTATAATGGTTACTTCAACTTCACAATACAAGGTTACTTTAACTGTGTAAACAAAAAGAAAAAGTAGTGCTCGTGCAAAAAGTTATTGCAGTTATTGCTGCGCATCAAAATATATCAATACCAGTGCTGCCATAACAAAGGTAAGGTGAAACGAACTTGTGTTCCTAAATCTTAAATAGAAAAAGATAACGCTGTGTTATGAAAGCGTATGTAACTTTCTTCTCTCTTCTATACTACCCGTTTTCTGAACACTAGTATTTATAGTTTGGTATTCTGGACTTCTAATGCAGCTCTTTTCCTCGGCAGTTCAATTTCAAGTCTTGTCTTGATTTATTCTGTTGCTACAAAAAACTGAAACGAACATTAAGGTACGTAAAGGAGATCTAATGATAATTTGAACTAGGTTTACCGTATTTGCTCACTTGTGTATTCAACTGAAATCTGTTTATGTTTGTCGTGTTTGCAACGACCGCAACGACTCAAAACATTCCTTTGTGTGTACCGTAACTGGATATTTCAATGTCCAAAATTCGTCAATGTGAGTGTATGAATAAAACGCGTAAAGTTAATGAGCCAAAATTTGAATTTTTCGATAACAAAAACCATATCAGTCAAATCAGATATTTCCAAAGAATCGGCGGGTATGTTTTTTGTTATGAAAAAGGTCAAATATTGGCTCAGTAATTTGAGGCATTTTGTAAATAAATCCACCTTGACAAATCACCTTAATCACTTCCACTTATTTAACGAATTAACTATTACTAAACTTTATCAATATCCATGTCTGTAAACTAAACTACAACTATTAAACAACAACAAAAAATTAATATGCACTAATTTGTTCGTCCTCAATTTAATCTAAAAATGATTGTTTTGAATTTGTGTATTCTTATAATCAAATATAAATATTATGAATTTACTTTATTTCTAATTTTTTATTTCTTTTTTAAAACGAAATTAGTTGAATAAACAATATTAATGTTTTCCTCACAAAGACGATGTTCTCCTTGACACTTTAAAAACAACAAAAACTAATATAATATTACGAGAACGATCAAATTATTGAACGTCAATATATATGTAGTTAAAAAAGTACTTACTATTCTCGTTGTGCGACTAATTTATCTTTTCCTAGATGGCTGAACAAAACACTGGTGACAACCCCTTTGGAACACTTTATTTTGCCACTTGGAACGCTTTCGTAGAAACAATGAATGAAATCGAAAAAGGTTTTCTTTATACAAAAAGCCATACTAAGAAGTCAAACAAGAGAGGTGAAATTGCCTCAGATGAACATCAATATTTGGAGCTTCATTTGCGTTGCAAATGTCATAAGGCAGAAAAATCTAAGGGACAAAAAGACAGGTGAGTTCATTATCATAGAGCATATATTTCTATTTGAAACATTTTTTTGGGGATTTTTATTCGTTTTGTCACACTAATACAATAGTTGCACTTTGACTATTTTTTCTGGGATCTTTTGTGAACTCAAATTGAACCATTTTTACTCCACATTTGAGTTCGATGATTTATAACACAATGTAATTTGTTAATAGTTCCTGCAAGTTTCATACCAAATGTATGAGGACATGCTCCGCTGAAGTCAAGTTAAGGCTTGTAAAGGATGATTCAATGGGCAAGAGATTGCACGTATATGACTTCAACTTGACACACAACCATGAAAAATATAAGGTTTGTTTGAATGTTTACTTGATAATACAAATTATTATTACTTTTCTATTAAGTTTGTTCGTGGCATTAGTATATTACTGGCGAGGGCGCCACCGGCGCCGAGCCTAGTACGTTATTTTTCCCGGCAGTTGAGCGGAGAGAAACGTGGACTTTTCTCGTCTAGGAGAGAATAGTTCCACTTTTCGCCGCTCAACTGTCGGAAAAAATAATTTTATTTCTTTTTATATTTTTTACATCTACTAGGCTTGTCGATAAACATGTTTTATAACATTGAACACCTTTGAATGATCAACTTTTCCAATTTAATTTAAAAATCTAAATTTCGAAAGACTGAAATATTTTTAAAGATATGTTCAATAAACAAATTCTGTATTTTTGTAATTCTGTCCGTTTCAACAAATAATAGTTAAATAATACAAAATTGTTTTTTTTTAACGTGATTCGTCAAGGTGGATTCATTTACAAAATGCCTTAAGTTACTGAGCCAATATTTTGACCTTTTTTCATAAAAAAAACACCCGCCGATTCTATGGAAATATCTGATTTGACCGATATGGTTTTTGTTATTGAAAGATTCAAATTTTGGCTCATTAATTTTACGCGACTTGTTCATATACTTACCTTGACGAATCACCTTAACTGTGTATAAATCCTACAATTAATAACAACGTAATTTTTTTTTTATTTTTACTTTAATTGGGCCAATATTTTTTGCTAGTGTAACAATTATTCTATTAACATGTTTTTGTATATATTTTGAAAAAAGGATTCTTAAATTTAATTTTATTGCAGGATAGTCGGTCAAACAAGCAGTTGCAAGCAGTTCCATTAGACAGAAAGTGTGCAAAACCTACAGTCGTATCGAAAAAATGTGGGCAAGAGAAACCCGAAATGACATCTGAAAAGATGTCAGAAACATCTACCAGCAGTGAACCATCTGCCGAGGCATCAATGAAGATGGCACCTGTCAAGTTGCCGAATAAGCTGAAACAGGTGAAGTGTGTACAGCCATCTACCAGCACTAAACCGGTTACAAAGGCATCAACAAAGATAGAACCTGGCAAGCACCCGAAAAAACGTAAAGAGGTGAAACCTGCAGAGCTACCTACCGGCACTGAACCGTCTGCAGAGGCATTGACAAAGATGGAATCTGCCGAGTTGTCGGAAAAGCTTGAAAAAGTGAAGCCTGCAAAGCCATCTACCAGCATTTTACAGCAGTTTACAAAGGCATCAACAAAGATGGAACATGTCAAGCTACCGGAAAAACTTAAAGAGGTGAAATCTACAGAGCTATCTTCTGGCACTGAACCGTCTGCATCGACATCGACGAAGGTGGAATCTGTCAAGTTGCCGGAAAAGCTTGAAGAGGTAAAGCCTGCAGAGCTATCTACCGGCACTGAACCATATGCAGAGGAATCGACGAAGATGGTACTTGACGAGTTGACGGAAATGTTTGAAGAGGTGAAGCCTGCAGAGCTATCTACCGGAACTGAACCGTCTGCAGAGGCATCGACGAAGGTGGAATCTGTCAAATTGCCGGAAAAGCTTGAAGAGATGAAACCTGCAGAGCTATCTACCGGCACTGAACCGTATGCAGAGGAATCGACGAAGATGGAACTTGACGAGTTGACGGAAATGTATGAAGAGGTGAAGTCTGCAGAGCTATCTACCGACACTGAACCGTCTGCAGAGGCATTGACAAAGATGGAATCTGCCGAGTTGTCGGAAAAGCTTGAAGAGGTGAAGCCTGCAAAGCCATCTACCAGCACTGAACCATCTGCAGAGGCATCGACGAAGATAGACCCTATCAAGTGTCCGGAAAAGAAGCGTGGTCAAGCGACGGCTGTCAAAACATTTACCAGCGATGAACCCTCTGCAATCAAGGCGACACCAATGGATATTTCAACAGGTAAATATAAAAATGGTTAAGGTAGGAGTGGGATAAAGAGATTGCCTGGAGAAATATTAATGTATTATTTAAATAATATAGTATTTGGACGCCATCTCGTTACAATGAGCTTTATTTATGACATAAAAACAGGGTGGCCAAAATCTGGAAAAGTCATCGAATTTTGTTGGTAATAAAAAAGTCGGGGAATTTAATTTGTAAGCAGGTGAAAATGTTGCCAAATTTTTTCCACAATAATTATGTAATGATTTTAAAAAATTTAATGAATGATTTAAATCAAACTTAATTTATTTAAATATGTTTCTTTTGTATTTTAGTTGAATTTCAAATCAAAAAGTAATTTTGTCAATTCTAACGAACATGAGAAACTATTGAGTAAAATGTCGAAGCAATTGAATGAAAATTCAGAAGTTTATTTGTTTATTTTTATAAACAATCCAGCGATATTTTGATAATAGGAGATTCTATTCGTCAAAGAATATTTCACTTTTGTACATTATAGTGATCTGACAAACTCTACGCGATTTGCTCATATTTTGAAAAAACGCGTTCGGTTTGTCAGATCACTATAATGTACAAAAGTGAAATATTCTTTGAGGAATGT
>JABFPB010008445.1:0-10134 GCA_022817645.1 Ceratoteleas bidentatus | reverse complement strand
AGAAACTGCGCCGTGTACAAAGTACACGACGCGCGCGCTCGTGTGATTCTTGCGACGCGCGTTCCGAAGGGTTAACGAGTCTAATTTTGAAGGTCTATTTGTGAACGGTCCAGTTGTGGCACGGTCCGAAAAAAAGTAGTCCGAATCATGATGAGTCCATAAATTATATTAGTAATCCGTTGTTAGCCCTCCTTGATTGTAAACTGATCCTATTCTCGGACTTTTATTTCCTTTTCTCAACTTGGATGTAATAAAACCTTTCCTTACTGTCTCTAAAATCCTATCATTTTGATTCATTTTCTCCTTTCTCACCCCGGTCAGCATTCCTCCCATTGCTCTTCCTTTCTTTTTTTCTCTTGTAGCGTGAACCGCTCTACATTCGAAACAGTTGTTCATTTTTCCTTTCATATTTTCCCATCCTTTATCTTCTAACCATGTCTCGGTTAAACTGATAAAATTCATTTCTTCTATAGTGTCCCAAAAACCTCTGACTTTACTTGTTAACCCAGCATTCCAAAATAATATTTTAAAACCTTCCTCATTAATTATGTTTGTTGGTTTCTTACCTTGTACATTTTTCCTGTTCTTCCTTCCTTCACTTGGCCATTTCTTCTCATTGTTGCGGGCTTCGAAAGTCCTGTCCCTCTTCCTCAGTCCTTTTCTTGCTTGCTGTCCTATCTCGTCTCTCTTCCTCCATTTCCTTGATTGATTCCCATCAGATCCATTTATCTCCTCTCAACACTTTTCCCAGCCCGATCTTCACAGTTTCCCCTTTTTCCTTCCTTTTACGTGCCCAAGCCTGTATTTCAACCTGCGTTTGCCTTTCCTCATATGTGAAGTCGTTGTCTATGAAAATTCTTGTGTCCTTAAGTACACTTTTGTTCCGCATCACCTTCCTTTTTCCATCCTCATTCAATCTTCCTACATATACGTTTCCACTTTTCCATGCCTTTTCCACTTGTACCTCCGAGTTTCTCCTTTAAAGACACTTCTACGCTCTTTTTCATATCCTCTTCCTCCAAATACCCGGCTCCTCTTATCGTGATGTTATTTTTCCTATCCTCTATTTCCATTTTCTTCACGATACTTTTGATTTTTTTTACCTCTGCAACGGACATCAGGCTGCTCTCGCTCACTCCGCTGGTTCTGCTCATGAAACTCATCCTCGAAGCATTTGATCTAATGCTTCCCGCTTCACTCGGCCTCTCCTCGTTTCCTTCCCAGTTATGTATCCATTCCCATATTTGCGCCAAATTTTCTTCAATCTCCGTAACCCTAACCTCTAAATTTGCTTGTTTTTCCTCAAGCTCCTTTTTTTTACTCCTTCCTTTTCTATCTCCTGCCCCAGCTTCTTTAAATCCTTCTTACATTGTTTAATTTCCTCTTCTGGTGTTTTAACCTGAACCGATCTTTTTACCGACTTTTTCACATTTGCGTCCAGCGTATTCTGTTTCACATCATTTCTGGCTGGCCTGTTCATTCCAATCCCCTCCGGCCTCGTGCTCCCGCCAACGACATCTTATCCTCAAAAACCGTTCCGCGTCGACACTTCTTTCAACCCCGCTTGTTGGCCTTTCCTCTTCCCGCTTTTTCTTCTCACCGTTTGCCGGACGCTTTTCTTCCTCTTTTCCCGACGCACCTTCAGTTCTTCGCTTCGTTTTGATTGTGTTTTTTCCAAAACTCGCGGATCGAATTTTCGGCACGTCTCAACTCGACGCCATCAGCCTCATAACCAAACATTTAGTTAAATCAACCAAACATTTAGTTGGTTCAACCAAATATTTTGGTTAGTGCTATTTTAACCAAACAATTTGATTTGTTCAACCAAAATTTTTCTGAGTGTAATAGTATATTATGAAGCATTAGTTACAAAATAATCTTGTCGCATGAAAATAAATTTTAGGTGATTTATTTGCGGAAACATTTCGATGATTTTAATGAGGTATTCTTCGGCGCTATGTGGATGTGTGCTATCGCATTTGTTTTTATAGTATTGAGCATCGGAATTTTCAAAGATAAACAAGTATTACATCTGTATATTTATTATGCATTTTTCTATATAATATGTAAAAGACACTTGATGTGGTTGAATGTTAAGGCGAAACAGGAGTTTTTCAGGAATTTTAATAGTATATGTTTAATCAAGGGAGTAAAGACCAGAATCCGACCAGAATCCGACCGAAAACGAAAAAAATTTACTTAATTTTTTTAACCGGAGCTAATATAGATCATAATGTAATTATGATCCAAGAAGTCATGGATCATGTCATAGAACTTTATGTGCCGCATAGAACGATACAACCAACTTCCTTCCCACCATGGTTTACTCCGCGAGTTCGCTGTCTCCTTTTGGAGAAGAAGAGATTGCACAAGATGTATAAGGAGTCGAGATCACTTATGTCTTATGACGAATTCTCCCAGATTCGTCGAAACATTTCCGGAAATTTATCAATTTCCGGAAATGTTTCTGCAAGACCACTGTGCGACGGCTGTGAGGCAGTTGTGAGACGGCTGTGAGACCGCTGTGAGGCCGTTGTGAGCCCTGTGAGCCGCTGTGAGGCCACTGTGAGGCCGCTCTGAGCTTGCTGTGAGCCGCTGTGAGACCGCTGCGATACTTTTTTTGTTTTTCACATAGTCCAAACAGTGCTGCGGAAATTTCCGATCGCTCACATTCGCATCGCATTCGGTTCTCATGCGGCTCACATGTGATATCGCCGTGAAATCACTGCGGCTCACAGTGTTGATTGGGCAGTCACTAAGCTCTAGCACCTTACCTGTCTCATGGAGGATGTCTAAAATAACCCCTGCCCACAAAGGCAAAGACAAGTGCAATATTGCTAACTACCGTCCAATCTCGATGTTGAGCGCAATCCCTAAATTGTTTGAAAAGAGTTTCAGAAAGCAACGCTCTATCGTGACTAACCTAGTTGTTTTCAAACAACATATAGCTCAAAGTTTTGAAGAGGGTGCCTAGGTCGATGCCATTTACACAGACTTTGCGAAAGCGTTTGACCGGGTGAATCATCGTATCGTATCTTACGGGATCACGACACATCGTGACCCCTTGGTGTCGTGGATCGGGTCTTATTTGGCTGACCGAGAGATGTACGTCAGTGTCCTCGGCGCTCGATCGCCCACTTTTGTTGCTACCTCGGGTGTTCCCCAAGGCTCTCATTTTGGCCCCATGCTTTTCAACGCGTTTATAGATGACCTACCTGCCGTTATAAAATACTCTGACATCTTATTATACGCAGATGCCGCGAAACTATTTAAATGTATTCGTGGCCCATTAGATGCAATTGCCTTACAGAGTGATCTCTTCTCTATGCAACAACAGTGCGAGATGAATGATAAGATCCTCCATACGGATAAATGTAACGATTACGTTTTCCCTGAAGCGTCAGCCCTTTACATACTCTTACGCGATAGACGATATTGTACTTAAGTCTGCTGATGAAGTGATGGATCTTGGAGTTCTGTTCGACAGCCGACTTTCTTTTGTTGCGCATACGATTATGTCATCGAATAAAGCTATGAAAACCCTCGGTCTTGTTACCCGACATTCACTAGATTTCCGAGGCATACCATCCCGTCAGCTGCTATATTCCTCCTTGATGAGACCCATTGCAGAGTACGCGTCGGTGGTGTGAGCCTCTGCTCCCGAGTGTGCAATGCATCGCATCGAGAGTGTGCAAAATAAATTTGTGCGATTCCTAGCGTTTGTGGTGGGATCTCCGATGGCCAGATTTGACCATGATTATACGGATCTTCGCTCTCGTTTTGGTTTGTTGACGCTAGCGGATAGGAGAACGGTGACGGATTTGGTATTTTTATATGATGTCATGACTGGAGTTGTCTCCTGTAATGACCTTTTGTCTTACGTTCTACTTCATGTTCTGTCCCGTACAACCAGAAGCAACGTCACTTTCCATGTGAAGTACTGTCGGACTATTATAGCGCAAAATGACACCTTTAGCAGAATTCTCAAACTAGCTAACCGTTACTGCGTCAATATAGATCTATTTAATTGTACTAAGTCATGCGTAATAAGTCATGTTATCCGTAATCTTCAACTGTAAAAGCGAATTTATTCTTGTTACTCTTATTATATAGTTTTTTTTGTTAATATTCATGATTCGTCCGTATGTCTGCTCTACTCTGTCAAAATTTTGTCTTTTTTAGCAAATTTTTTTTCTTTGTACCTTACTGTAAAAGGGTTTATCCCGTTAATAAAGTTATTATTATTATTATTATTATTATTATTATTATTATTATTATTATTAATAAATCATAACAACTCTAGAAAAACAAGTATCTGTTAAAATAAGCGATTAAGAGGTTGAATTAATTTTTCTGGCTACTTAGTATCTTGAAATAAGATTTTATCTCTTTTTATTTGTGGACTGTAAATTTCGTGAATTAGAAATAATGACTCCGAATTAAGCTCAGAAATATAATATTTGGCTTCCTGCACCGACGAGTGCAAATTACTCGCGCGCGTAATAATAATAATTGAAATGATTCGCGATTTGTTTTCAAAATTTTAACGGCCCAATTACGATTGGGAAACGCCGAAGCGTACTTATTTGTTCCGATATTTAAAGCACAGAAGGCGCAAACAATTACGAAGGTCAATTGACCAAATATTGTGCCACAGGCACTCGAATTTTACTAAGTAGGTCACAAGACCAAATTCCCGCCCAAAATGCCGAAACGCGCGATTTTCCCCAACGGACGAAAATTTATTATCTGGGCGATACGGATTTTTCGGGCGACAAATTGAGTTACAATGCGGACAAATTGAAATATATTTCACACGGGAAATCGAATTCTGTGTGCCCGCACCACACTTGATTATGACGCGTAAAACGTTAAATGTGTATCCGCATCACACATATGATTCCGACGTGGAAATCGGCACTCGCGATCACTCCCGGGCAAATTCTCGCGGATCTATTCGCGATAGATGCCGGGTGCATCCCCCTCAAGGTGACAGGAAGTGGGTCCGGTCTTTCAGACCGGAAGTCCACCACAGCGACTGAAAAATAACAAATGGTCGTATTCACGGATTAATAACGATATCCAACACATATTTTTATATTACTTTATTACTTAAAAAAATAAAAAATTGTAATTATTTTAATAAACATATTTTTTTAATATTTCTATAATATTGTAAAATTATTATTCGCTGTTAGGGAAGAATCATAAAATTAGAGAATTTTATTTAATCCGTATCCTTTTTCAGTTTTTTGCAATCTTCCATCTTCCGAATACTGCACATACTAAGTTCCTCATAGTACATTGTGTTTCTGTTCTAATGATGCATATTTTGATTACCGTCTGTTATCTACATTTTATCGTAAACCAAAGCAAAGTACAATTTATTTACTAAATGTCTATTAAACTACTGTGCACACCAATTTACACACCTTTTTACTTATTCAATTATAACTTTAGATCAGTCAACTATTCTATGAAACAAGAGAGTTTTGGACCGTATTAACAAGGAAATGTAATCGGTTGATTTTCCGGAAATATGTAAAATACTGTAAAATTATATTCACTATATCATGTCGTAAGGAAATTACCAATTTATAGTATGTGAACTGAATATTGAATGTTGTCAAAAATGTATTGAATATGTTTACATTGATTTCATCTTTACAGTTTATATCGTGGGCATTTATTTGACACTAAATATTTACATTTGCATTACGCAGGGTCTTGAGTATATGACACAGGATACTTTTTACATTACAGTGAAAACTCATTATGATTACTGGTATAAAATTCCGCTGAAATTATTTGACCTGATGATAGGTATTGGAACACAAACTACGTACGTCAATTTTGCTCTGCTTGTTTACTATAGGTTGAAACTGTTGGGGTATGTGCATAATTACGTGAGTTTATTTGTGATTATTGTAGCGTAAGGTATCCTATTAGTAAAATTATTTTTTTGTAATTTTTTTCTAACTTTGAAATCATGTTTTTATGCAGTTTTTATGCATAATTTAGTAAAGTTTCAGTTAATTACTCAAATCTTGCTCAAATAGTATTTTAACGGCATTTCATTGTAAAAAAATAGTACATTACAGGGAGGGAATTTCGGATTTCTTCACGAGTGCACTTGTAAAACGTAGCGAAGCCGAGTTCTGCAAGAAACGAGTGCAACACTCCGCTATTTCCACTACATGACGGTACCGCCGCGGTAACATGTTTGGGATGCCGCGGAGTTGCCGCACAGTTACCGCGTGGATAACATTTTTTTTATGCATCTACACTAAAAAAACTATTGATCATTGAAAATAGTTATTTACCGTTATGTAGCCTATATAATTTTCGATTAAAAAAATCTGGTATCGTGGTATAATAAACGAAGCTGGGATCAAGCGCCGTGGCCAGTGACACTTGATACCAGAGCTTACCTATACGGCCGGAACATTTTCCGATACTTGGACTTTATTGTTTCTCATAGTTACATACGTAAAATAAACTTTTACGTATGTAAACCTATAAATAACTGTATTTTTTAATTAATACAAGTAACAAAAGCAACAATTAAACAATTAATTGTTTATAACGGTGCATCAGAGGCACCGTTCAGAAGTAAACATCCTCCCCCTTGATATTTACCAAATAACGAAAATTATGTAGGCTAAAAAACGGTAAATAACTATTTTACAACGATCAGTATTTTAGTGCAGATGAAGTAAAAAAATGTATCTATGCCTATGGATTACATTATATCTAATGTAATCCTGCGGCAACTCTGCGGTACCCCAAGTGTGTTACCGCGGCGGTACCGACATGTAGTGGAAATAGCGGAGAGTTGGCATCACGCGGGCGTCTCTCATAAGCGGAGTGTGCGGCAACTCCGCGGAATTGGTGTTTAGTAAACAGAAAAAATGTCTCAAAACAAAACGGTTTCACCCAGAAGAAACACTAAAGATGTTTCAATGTCTCAAAATGAAACACCAATGAGCCTCAATTTTTCTAGTGTACAAATTGCTTTGAGTTTATATATGTAATTGAACGCTTGTTTACACTCAAATTTAATGTGAATGTCCCAATTAATGACCACTTTTAATTGTTTGAAGAAAATGAGAATATTCACAATAGATTATTTACATTGATTCTTTTTTTATTTTTTTTTGTTTATTTTAAAATTGTTCCCTTTATTTTAAAAATGAGCAATGTTTTAAAGTTGTAAAAGGAAATACAAAACGTTCTCTAATTGTCGTCTGTTTAAGCAGTCATTAACTGGAACATTTACCTTAGTTTTAAAATAGATCGTTGTTCAGTTTTTATAATTTGTATGAAGTGAGAGAAATTTCGACAAAATTTGGTACGTTGGTACGACTGAGTATCAAGCACATTTCATTGTATTACGGTGCTGATTAATTTGTAATTTGAATTACTAAATCTGCATCTTTGGGTGAGAGTCACCGCAATTTGTTTGAGCATGTCTAGATACACTCACCTCGCAAATTAGAGTTGCATTGACGCACAACATCCAAAGTTAACACTTGTTGTATATTCCGTGAACGATTCTAAACTAGAAGTGGACTGTCATATGCTCGAAATGATTGTTTTACTGGATGGTTTTGAAACTGGAGAATCCGGCACTAGAATTCCTGGAAGATTGATGCACATCTGTGGTGGTACCAGGTGTCAAATCCGACAAGCCCCTGCCAGAGTGTCGAAGACACCGCAGATTAGTAGTTTCACGAAGTAGTTTCCTAGTAAACTCTAATAATGACGGGAAGACTCATTTAGTTACATTTTTCTGGTGATGGTTATTACAAAAATACTAACGGTTACTAGACATTTCTTTCAGTGACTAGAATTAAATTTAGTCACTGTTAAATTGTTTGCACTTAACCAGAGAGTTAACTGCCCTCTTGATTAAAAAGGGATTACCTATGATTGAAAGATAAACATTTTAGGTTCCAGACACGGACTATTTTCGACAAAATCAGTTCGAGCATTGTTGATAACGTAATCAATGAATTACGCTGCAGAAAGCAGGATCACGAAAAACTAATGAAGTAATTAAATAATGAAATATTTATTACACGTATACACATCTGATAAGTCTGTTGGCGTACCTTTTTGTAGTAAAAATTGTTCTTCTCGATGAGTCAAGTTTTAATGAAAATATTTATTCAAGTTTTGTCAGTTTGTTACATTCTACGTATAAGCCATTATTGTTATACATAATATTAAGTGCAACCTTGTATACATTTATCGTAAGCTTTCTGGTAAGTTAAGAAATTACCTAAATAAAAAATTAAGTGCTTCTGATATAGATCACTAAAAAATGCAATTATCTTATTTAATTTTAGCTACGTTATCCATTGAAATTTTTTAATACGTTAACACCATATTTTACAATGACTCTGTATCTGCTGGAAATATCATTGGTTGCTATTATAAGTCAAAACGTACTTTTTTATTGCAGTTTTCAATTCAGTAATGTGATGTATGAACTCATTTGAAACTTACTCCAGTTGTTATATTAAATTACAATTTTTTGTTCGCTTTTTATAATAGCTACAAGTCGGGGTGGTATGAGATGCCTGGAAAAATAAAAAACGTATTCTTTATAATGGCCATGCGATTTCAAAATCCTGTTCGAGTAGTAAATGGACGAGTTGAGTGTTCAATGGACTGGTTCTCAAAAGTACGTTCAACAGTTAAAATCATAAAATTGTAATTTTAAACGAAACTTTTACATTGTGATACCGTTGTTTCAGGCGATGATAATAAATTTCTATTCAGTTGGAATTCATTATTTTGTATTTGGACATAATATATTTTAATAAAATATTTGTTTACATGCATTGTTTAAAAATTGTCTTACCCCTTATTATAACATGTTTAAACGATGTCTGATAAAAAGGAGCACATTTTCAGTTGTGAAATCTTGGATCTGCGAATAACTGAAACGATTTTCGTAAGGTCTGAAAACCGGGTTACCGAAACCCAACGACAAATGTAACCGAAACCCTACGACAAATGTAAAAATTTGCAAGAAATTCTTGAAAATTTTGTTTCTTTTAAATTGACTTTCAAAAATTAAAGCATGATCGGATTCTACCGAACAGGAGTACCACTACAAAATTATTTGAGCGCCCCTACGAGATAGCAGTCGCCCGAGATGGCGGGTATTTCACGCTATCGCTGAGATGGCGGGTTCTTCTACCCAGGTGTCGATTTAGAGAAACCCATAAAGGCTCAGTGTAGGCAATACCTACGTCATCCTAGCAGAGGCCCACCTTGACCCAGTATAAAGGCCAATACTGGGCCTCTGTATAGTATTTCCTGGGCGAGGCGTTACGAATATTTTCGGAACTCGGATAGCATATATATACAGTTCCCCTATAAGGCCTATAAGGTCATTCCTGTCTGGGCATAACCGTATTGGCATTAGCCAGGGCTCACCTAGGTTTGCACCGATCGGATTCGATATTTGAGTTCCCTACAAAGGGCCCTGATTCCAAACGGGGCAAGCCCGCCTACATTGTAAACCCTGAATGTAAAATTACACTTAGCTTTACAATACGTACTGTGAATTTTTCCAATTCTGGTGTAAACAACTAAAAGTTATGTGTAAAATTACATTTTCTGCTGTAATTTTACTTCACACGTGTTTTGTTTTCTAAGTTCTGTAAAATTTGAAATCTCAGAAATTTTAATTCACATATTTATATCCACGTAAAAGATAATAAAATACCGATTTGATAATTTTTTAAAGTCAAAATATTATCAACGAATTGATAGCATACATAATTACTCTCAAAATCATAGACTTCAAAATATCAATTGATCAATGACAAGATGTTTGCCTAAAGGTTAGTTTATACTTTTAACTAGGCTTGCTCATTGAACTTTTGACTGTTCATACATTCGTTACTGTCATTTTTTTATATTCTGTGTATAATAAAATAAATCAAATTAAAGGTTTTCTGAGCACTTAAGAATTTCGAAACATATAAAAAATGTCGTCAATTAATCCACTGTAATAATTGCATTTGCAATGAAATAATTGCATTTGAACTCTGAACTGTTCAAAATTTGAACAGTTTGAACAGTTCAAAGTTCAAATGCAATTGTTTCATTACAATG
>JABFPB010008444.1:0-10135 GCA_022817645.1 Ceratoteleas bidentatus | reverse complement strand
ACCCTACCACATCCAACCATAATACCTTTTCATACTTCTTCTTCACCCACACTGAAAAAAGTGGAGCTTGTCCAACTCCGACAGTAGCGGAAAATAAAGATCATTACCTTCAAAGGTTGAGAAGCTCAGAATCGGAGTTTGGGTAGCTCCAAATCGGGAGTTTGTGAAGCTCCAATTTGGAGTTGTCCCTACTCCATTTGTCGGCACCTGACAAACTCACATATTCCGACGGTAGTGATTTGTCTTCTACTAGTGCTGGATTGGCCAAGCTCCACTTTTTTCTCAATGCAACCTCTCGAAAAATAGTGCCCCCCAATCCCTTCGCTTCTTCTCTACCCACCCCTCATTCCTCCTCTTCACCCCTGATCCCTGCAAATCCCGCGACGTTCGCCCGTAAGGTATAAGCCCTAGCCTGCGAGCCTAGAAAAACGAACCATGCGAAATTCTTTGTTGCGGCAGTCCCGACGGAGGTCCGCCAAGTCCCACAGTGTCGTCGCGATCGGTGCAGAACCTTGGAAATCGACCGACCCCGGCGCCGCGCTGGCCGCTGAAGCCCGGCGTGCTCGTGCACGTGAACCGCGCGCACAGTCTGCGCGCGGGTCTGGCCTCGCGTATCGCCGGCACCGATTCCCTCGGGATGCACGGCGCGGCCAAAGCCCCGGGTGCCACGCCGATGCGGCCGTTCCGGCGCCAGGACGCCGCGGCGCCCGGACGCCGCAGGCCCCTCGTGCCCCAGGACGAAGGCATGCTCGCCCGAGCGAATAAGATCCGGGCCATGTTCGGCGCGCAGCTCAAAGAGCCGGATGCCGGCTTCCCGGGCATCTCCCGGGGAAAATCAGGTAAGCCACTTAACCAACCGGAGTACGGGGCGCGCGCAAACTTCCCTTCCTACGAGACCGACCCTGGCGCCTTTGACGCCGAAGACACGGCGGAAAGTTCGGGGGGTTAACGAGAGGGAACGGCGTGGTCTGGAGGTACGATGGGACGCAGACAAAAATTGGGAGTCGATCCTGGAAGGAAATTACTGCACTCGAAAAGAAATTTGCTTATGGCTCCTAGAGTTAACATTTCAGGTAGAATTTGTTTTAGTCTACAATAGTCTTCAATAGTTTAGTGATCTGTAAATATATAATTACGTTGAACTGGTAGTCCAACATTTTTTGGGACCTAATGAAGCTAGGTGAGACAGTAACGGAATGTAGGTCAGGTCTTGACCATGATCTTGACCTGGAATTACAAGAAGGTAGTTTCGATGCCAGCATTCGACGTTGCATACGCCAGCACATGTCTCACGTATACCAACAATTTAGTAAGATTCGTGAACTCGATATTAGTTGGTAATTATATTGTAACTAAGACTCCTCTTAATAGTTCACAGATTTCGTATTCTTCAGGTAGGAACACAAAACTCCTTGCTTGCTCCAAGGATTGTCTTGTGCTTCCTGGAATCGATAATCGTATATACTATATTCTTTCCTTTATGATTCGCCAAACAGATATTCAGTATCTTCTCGTTTTCCTCTAGACTAAAATAACCATTCGAAGAACGCAGTACAGTTTAGAGAACCTCAGCTCAATTATTACCAATGCATTATAGAGAAATCGTACTCTACTTTTGCTTCCTCGCACTCATTTTACTTGGTATTCAAACATCATCGTCAATATCAAGTACATCTATACGTCATAGAGACGTCACCCAATTTCCCGAGAGACTCAAATTCCTTCTCCAACTAAATCAACCGCAACACCTGTCAAACAGTGTTCAGCGCCACTAATCGCAGCATCAAAAAGAAGATTCCACCAATTAGGTCGCAGTTGGGTCAAACGTGTCTGAATTGAATTACCATCATAACATCTTACAATAGGTTTGTCGTTAATTGGGTTGAAGATCCAATGTATAGGTTCCGTCTTTGTTTGTCATGTTCGTGCCGCGCCCTAATTACTTCGTGATCCGATTAATTATTTATGGATTTTGAACCGGTCGTGCAGCGCCATAAATTTTCGATCGCGCGTACACCTCGCACGAAAGCTCGCAAAGAAAGATCAACCAAACGCTAAATCCTTCTACAACGTCAATTACACAAACCCGAATAATTGATCAGTCAATCAGCGGCATTTTAGGTTCTTCCCTTCGACGCGGCAAAACAATGCCTAAACAGAGCCGGCAGCGACGCAATTAAATCTAAATCCCTAATTCAATGCCTATAAATTACTCCTGGCATCATGTTGCGCGTTACACGAAACCATTTCTATGAATTAGTTAATGCACTATCCTCGCCTGTAATCACCGACGATATCAATAAAATCAAGATCATTAGCGATAGAAGTATTATCCGCGGTATCCGCGTTGTCAGGACTATGAATGTAAGCAACTGAGCAGATACCTATTGATCATTGGCACACAATTGGGCTCTGTTATCACTAATGATTACTGTTACTACCCTGCTACACGGTACCATAATTTTACACGCTGCGTACACACGGACCGAGCAAACCGACTATGAAGCTGCTTCCCAGGGTGGTGCGCAATTAATAATGCAACGTAAAATAATATAGTATCATTAATGCACGATCCAACAGCAGAGATACTAATTAGGAACCTTAATTACGTCAGTCGTCGGAATGGAAAGTTTATAGCTCGTAGGAACGGAGGATTAGGCCCCTTTCATTGGATTCCACTTTAATTTTAACGCTTTGTTTCGAGGGTCATTGCTGGTAAATGTGATTCCCTGGTAGGTAACATCATGGTAGAGTTCGAAAGCAATATAAATGTGGGAATTGTTATAGGAAGTAAATGGATTAAGTCATATTTGTTCAAGCCAACAATCTTTCAATGATACTGAGGTGATTATTGTCAGGGCTCGCCTTCTCTCGAATCTGAGTCATAGAGGTTCAGATTTGATTTCGCGGACGAAATATTCGATAGAATCTTATTAAAGTCCTAGTTTAACTCAAAATTAGTTCCGGAAAATTGGATTTTTCCTGGGTAATTAAGAGAATTTCTTAATTACTCTAACTCTAAGAAATTTTTATAACACATTTTTTAAGACGTCATGGAAGATGTGCTATTTGAGTCCAGTCTTCCAAAATTTGTTTCGACCCTCGTAAACATCCAAGTAAAAATTAGTCACGATTAAGTAACCGTCTCCCCGCCAGAAGCGAGGTCTCCCTTGTCACTGGTCGACGGATAACAAGAAACCGGAGTAACTTTGTTCAAATTGATCCGGCAAATCCCATCATCAATCTCGCATCATTCGGCGGAAATCCAAAAACCGACAGCGCCCGATTACAAAAACAATTACCAGCAGGTATCGGGCACATCACGAGATTAGTATCCGTAGCATTTTACGCCTCGAATCGGCAACCGAGGAAACGTTACCTACCTTGGCAGTCACGTATTCCCCTGTTCTTTTTTGCGAGCAATAAATGGATTCGTCCTTATTGGATTCGCGCGGGTAAATGAAATTTCCGGTCTTGTTTTTCCCCCAAAGCATTTGACTGGCCCTTATTATGTCGGCCCTCGTGTGTCGTCGACATCTGCGGTTCCCACATTCGAAACAACCTCGCGAGCCGTTATGCGTCCACGTACGCCATTATCTGTCACAGCGTACGGCCGCCTTATCGTTTCGGCAGCCGTTCGTACGCGCTTTACATATTCGATCCCGGGAAGAACGCGAGCTAAAACGTACGCTTATAATTCGCGGAGTATCATTCCGTCATTTGCATAATTCGAAATAGATTGCGCGGCGGCGCCACTGAGCATCGTTCCGTGACTTTTCGGTGCGGCCCCTTTTTTCGAGGCGCGTTATTTTTTTATTTTCCCCGGTAGGTGGCGCTTGCGGCATTTTTTTTCGGTTCTCGCAATAGGAGTGGGGAATAGTCGTTAAGGTTCGCACGAAAAACAATGAAATCGTGATAAACGCGGATGTAACGTCGGGCCAAATTTATCGGCCGGCCGGGGTCTCTCGTGGCGAAGTACGTGCATATTCAAAGAATCCTTAAAGCAGCGTGTAAGTTGAATTTCATGGTGCGACACTCGGGGAAATAAAGTTCGGCGCGAGATTTATGCGCAACTTTCGGCGGACTTTTGACTCGTTTTTGTATCTGCTAACAAAGCTTTACATAAATAACGCGGACGAAACAAGGTCGCGCGCGCCAAGTTTCGTAATAAAGACGGAAGAAGATGTCGGCCAACGCGCTATTGCGTTTGCGTTTTTAATTACGCGGGCTTTTAAGGTGACGCGCGGTAAATAAGCAAATAAACAAACACGGGCCGCTTGTAACTGCGGATAATAAAATGTAATTACTGGGGGACTCAGCCGGATTGGATTGTGGAAACGTCGATGGAGGTAATGGAGTTAGCCGGAGGGAGAGAGAGCTGTTAGAATAAATAAACGGAGGTGAAAAACAGCGCAGAAACGGGTAAACGAAAAAATGATTCAATCGAGAATCGGAGAAGTGTGCACCGAATTGGCTGACCGTATTCGCCGAACGTAATGCAACGTAATTATTGGCTGATCGAGTAGGACCCGATCCCGGGAGGTCGATGGAAATAATAAAGTCCGGAGAAAAGGAGACGAAGAAAGGGAAAATGCCAGTTGTTCGCGAATACTTGGGATCGCTCCGCGAATTCTGCGCATTTTTTATGCCTCGGTGATAAGATGATCGCCGGAATTATCACGTTTGCCTTGATTTCTAATTAAAAATCCGTTGCCCTGTTTTTGTCACTGAGAAAATAATTTAGTGAATAATTTCCAGATATGTTGCAGTAACTGCAACTTTATCCTTTTAACTCGATTTTTTCGTTAACCTCTACGAAAATTACAATATATTGTTCGAATCTAGTAATTCCATTGATTACAACTCCACAACATCATATCGTAAAACGTTTACGGTATCAGAGGGGTCTGACCAACAAATCCTCCATCACTGTGTTTTCCAGGCTCAGTTCCCAAAAATGTTATGTATTTTTCTCAGTACATCGCACTCCCTTCGTGTCAGCGCCATCGTATCTCCATGGTTATTATCCCGGAGAATTATTCGCCTGCCATTATCGTAGCACCCTCGCGCCCTCTGCGTCGCATCGCATCAAAAACAAGGAATCACTCGGCGAAACGCAGCCCCACGTTGGGCGCCTTATCAATTATGTAATTTAATTTATGACACGTGATACGTCCACCTGTTTACGTTTCCGCCGAACGTCCCTATTTTTTCCGCCCGCCCCGCGCTCCCATCCTTCTTTTGCATGCCGCGCAGCGGTTTGTGTGCTTTACATGTGAGCGTGAAAATGCTCGTGTTACGTGTTATGTGTTCTCCTCCAGCCGTGACTTACAAGAGAATAGTGCCGCAGCAACGGACATCGCATATTGCATCCACGGCGTACCGTGACTCCCATGATTCCAGGCCGAGCAATATGACGCGTAAGCGAAAAAAACCAGGCGCAGGTACGTCGCACTTATTTACTCATTTATTAACGTTCCCCGTTCTATACATCAGTCTTCCCCCGTTTTGCACGACATATGCATACAGGAATGTTGATGTTGGTCTGATTTTCTAGATTAATACACCCTGCATTTTTGAAAAACGAGATGGTTTGAGAATGAGATATGGATCGTTATAATTTCTTTTCGTAGGCTCAGTAAGACGAATTTTTCTCATAATAGCGACAATCAAGCGAATCTTCGAACGCATGAAGACGTTTTCGTTGGTACAAATATACCAGTATGTTTGAGAAAAAAATGTTTGATGAAAATATACTTTAGGGCTGTCCAAAAGTATGTTTGCATCAACTGGACTAGAAAAATGATATCTGCAATATAATTTTTGTAATAGAAAAATATAAACATACTAGTAAATTTATGATAACGAATTGATTTTTTTCCATCTAACGTCAGGAAACACTTTCACCCCGATGTTTCAGCATACGTTGTTTCCTACACTATAAAATCGGTCGGCACTGAACGAACGAGCCTTTTGCGATGGGAAATTACATTTACTCAAGTGCGACAATATCATTCGTGAATGTTTTAGTCGCGCGTTTCTCATATTTCCGTTGGCACGAAAATCCCACCGATTTTTTTACAGTGTACGAATCACCACTTTCCAGCGACATATCAATTCCATTCGTCGTTCCCCAGAAAATTGATCGACTCGATGAATTCGTAAATGCGCCCGATCAGCCATTCCTTTGTTTTCATAATTCAAGCCGAACAGTGAGAAAAATGTCTTGTATTATTAGTTAGAATTTCTAGCTGAGAAAGCTATAATTGTATAGCTAATTGGAGATACACTTTTTATCTGGCATATGTATAATAAATGGCGAGTTCCGATTATAGAATAATTAGCTGACTGTACCAGAATAAATTATTATACTCTATGTCATTTTCATTACAGAAATCTAAGAAAATAATTTGTGTCCCACTTTTATGTAAAATTTGATTTTTTTAATATGTGAAACTTCTTGCTAATTTCCTTGTAAGTATAGCTGATGATTGATTAGTTCATAGTATATTCTCAGATTGGCGTACAATATAGCAATATTATTCAGAAATATAGAAAGACCTGGCACACCATTTTTCTCACTGTAATCGATCGTCGCGCGTCTCCCCGCCAGAGTTCTCCGTAATTGCAATCGCGTTTCTAATATAACTAAACGTCGAAACCGGGCAAACTGCTTAAACAAACGTACCCAAAAAAGGCATTAATGTTGCACGACCCGTTAATTGGATTCTCCGAGCATCATATCGCCAGCCACGATTTCTCGTCGGCCTCGATGTTTCGTTATACGTCGCGCACGGCAAAAACCGCACGACTTGTAATTAAACCGCGTTCAAACAATTTTTTGCGTCGCGCCGAACGGCAAACAATACGTACGCGGAACTGATTTGTCGTTGGTTCGGGCGAGTATAACCGGCAAGATTTGTTTCATTCCAACGCTCGGCATGTCATTGGCTCGTTCCGCGTGTTGACTCAGGGCAAAATTATTCCGACCGGTTTTAACACCGCTGTGTATCTTCGAATTATGAAGACGATTAAACGCCCTCCGCATCATTTCCCGGTGGAAATAATAAAAAAAATTTTTTTTTTTTTTGACGAAAAAATCGGTTTTCATTCCAATTCGGACTTTTGTTGGTTTTCTTCAATTTTAACGACCCGCGCGATTTGGGCTTTGCACGTCATTGTTCCACCGAATGTCATCGGCCAACGAATTTTGCACGTCATGCATCCAGCGAAGCGTTCGGCCTGTCAAAAACGATGACTCGCTTTTTACCATTTACCGACTGAATATTTCAATGGATGCTTCCGAATGGGTATGGACTGTTGAATCCATGAAATCGCCATAAGAAACTTATAACCGTACGAATAAAAGCCTCGAAATTCGCTCGATAATAAAAGCCCGAATTAAACGCGCGGCGGATAAAAAAATAAAAAAATAACCCCTATGACTTAGAGATATAATTGTTTTGGAGATTAAAGGTGGCGCCATTGACCAGAATTTTTCTCCACGTTTCAGATCCGAATCAAACAGCGAATAATCATTTAGATAGCGTGTCGGAAAATCTCCCCGAGCCCGAAACGAAGTCATTTTACGAGAACCTACCGTTTCATGGAATGCAAGCGCCACCTAACAAGGTAAGTTTCACAGTGGAACCTCGGCCTTCTGACATGTGAGTGACAAGTTCGCAAATGACAAACGCGTAAGGTAAGTTTTCAGGAATGTCCGTGTATTTTGGCATGAGATTGCTGATTTTGTTTCCGCGTGGAAGTTGGCAACTCCGGTCGAATGATTCGCAAGTCAATATGGCCGAAATTTGTTTAAGACCGAAATCGACATATCCTGAAGCAAGGACTTCCTAACCGTTTATTTGAATTATTCTTCAATACTCGTCGAAGAAAGTGCAGTTTCCGATCAGAAACTAGCCTCAGAAGGGACATCAATATTCAATAGCAATGAGTCTCAATTAATCGGCAGTTCGAAATTGCATTGCATTTGGCTCGTCGAAATTATCCGCGAGGGATAACGAGTTATTAGATTCTATAAATTAATTACCAGCCACGCGAAATTCCCGCTGTAACGGCTAATGAAGAGCCGAAAAACCTCTTCATAAATGCACATTCCTCGTCATCTCCACGCGAGTGTTCCTCCGAAAATTCTCAGCTGTCGAAGTTTTGAATCAGCGCGCCCTCGAGTGCCCGATCGCCTTTTCCCCGACGAATCCCCATCGAGATGCGGCAATTCCGCAAAGAAAACGAGCCCTTCGCCGCCGAAAACCGTAGCCGGTGGCCTTTTGAAAAAGCGCCCCCGCGCGACCGTTTTAAACTGCCAACAAGTCAGACGCGGCTTTTTCAAGAACCCCTGAACATGTTACCAGTACTTAAACAAAAAGAGCTTTGCTCGGGAGGAGACTCAATGGGGCTTACGGTGAAAAGTCAAAAAGTCGTCGGCGCATTCGCGTCGCTCGTGCGAGCGAGACTCGCGCTCGCCTCGAGGGCTTTCTGTTTCTGCTAATCGAATGAAGTGGCCGCCGGATAGCGAGAGACGCACGTGAATACGATAATACGGCCACTTCAGCGGCAGTCACTCGCCCCCCCGGGCCCCGCCAGCGCCCTCCGCTCGGCGGTTTTTCATGCACACCACTTCCGCCGTTCTGCTCGCGTAATACGATTATTTCACAGTGACTTTGCGCCCGCGACCAGGTAAACGACGTCTGAGCCCCAATTTTGAGGCCGATGGGGTCCGCCGGTTAATGACTAGGGCGCCGTCGAGGCTGCACGGAAAAGGTGACAAGAAGAAATTGGGTGAACGAGTTTACCTGCCTGGGAAAAATATGGTGATGACTTTGTGATCATGAAGTGATCACAGTCGATTGTAATGACTTTATGAGCCAGTTTTTGAGCCTTTTGTGACTGCTTTATGATCCCAAAACTAATAAAACTAACGAGAGTAACAAAACATGGTGATGACGTTGTGATCATTATGTGATCACAGCCATTTGTGATCACGAAGTGATCACATCCATTTGTGATCAAGATGTGATCACATCCATTTGTGATCATGAAATGATCACATCCATATGTGATCATGAAATGATAACACCCATTTGTGATCATGAAATGATCACATCCATTTGTGATCATGAAATGATCACATCCATTTGTGATGATGAAGTGATCACATCCTTCGTGATCACAAATGGAAAGTGATCACATCCTTCGCGATCACAAATGGAAAGTGCTCACATCCATTTGTGATCATGAAGTAATCACATCCATTTGTGATCATGAAGTGATGACATCCATTTGTGATCATGAAATGATCACATCCATTTGTGATCATGAAGTGATCACATCCTTCGTGATCACAAATGGAAAGTGATCACATCCTTCGTGATCACAAATGGAAAGTGATCACATCCATTTGTGATCATGAAGTAATCACATCCATTTGTGATCATGAAGTAATCACATCCATTTGTGATCATGGAGAGATTACATCCATTTGTGATCATGAAGTGATCACAACCATTTGTGATCATGAAGAGATCACGTCCATTTATGATCATATTCATTTTTGAACACATAATTCTGTTTTTAAAACTTTTGTGAGCACATTATTGAGACATTTGGGATCATTTTACAATCACTGGACGATCATGACTAGTAGGTGGCTATAATGTTCACTGAATGAATGTTCAAATATCACACGCTGAAAATCGTTAAACTCTTATTAGCCATGGTGATTCCAAATGATTCCAAAAGTCTCAAAAATGGGATCATAAAGTGATCACAAAAGTCTCAATTTTGGAATCACAAAGGGATCACAAAGGAATGTGATCACTTTATGATCATAAAGTGATCACAAGGGGATGAAAATCACTTTATGATCATAAAGTGATCACAAAGGGATGTTATCACTTTATGATCATAAAGTGATAATTTTTTTCTGGGGCGCATGTATGTTCTTCCATTCGCAATAAATATCGGTTGAAGCATACTGTAACGTTTCGACATTTACAACCCTGGCTAATTCGTCGAACGCTAAGAAATAAACTAATTACTGAATTCAAAACTGATCAAATTTTCAGTAAAAATCAAATTAAATTGTGAGTTCCCGAAGATTGAAAAGAAATACGTT
>JABFPB010008443.1:0-10136 GCA_022817645.1 Ceratoteleas bidentatus | reverse complement strand
GCTTTCTTTTGTTTATTAATTAACCCAAATTCGATTAAATGCAAATTCAATTCTTCGTTTCCACTGACAACTTCGAGATGGCGCAGTGGTCGTACTAAACTGAAATGGGTTGGCGTATTCGCGACCCGACGGATTATCAGCTCACTTTCGCCGCCAGGCTGTTGCGGCCGATCGTGTCGATTGATAAGCCAACGCCGACACACTGTTTGTATTGTGGTAACGGTTGTCGCCCAGCACGAAAAAGTTTCGTGTCTCTAATGCTTGAGCGAGGTTAGAAGGAGACACGTGGCGGGCGTACGCCGCTGTAGAAATCTGCGGCTCGAGTGTCGAGAGTAATCGAGAATCTTTAAACAAACGAAATGGAGTTGAACTGAAATTAACAGTTTGTTATGTATAACGTTCGAACACTCTCGGTAGGGTATTTGGGTCAGGAGTTGACCGAGTGTGGTAAACATGGAGTGAAGTAAAAATTGCAGAATGCCTAACAGCGTAGAATGTTCTGGGGATGACTCACTGCGGAGAAAATAACACTAGAGAAAAAGGAGTAATATTGGTGTATGATTTTGTGAGACATTGAAACGTCTTTGGTGTTTCCGGAGTAGAAAAAAATCGCTGGAAAAGTCTGACAAATATTGTGAAAAACTCTGAAAAACCTCTGAAAAGCTCTGAAAAACCTCTGAAAAGCTCTGAAAAACCTTTGAAAAACTCTGAAAAGTTTGACAGACCCATTTGTAAGAGATATTCAGAATTTGTCAGACTTTTTCAGAGTTTGTCAGACTTTCGGACTTGTCAATTTTAAGCAAAACTCTGAAAATATCTGAAACTCGCTGAAAATCTCGCAATTTTGGAACTGTTAGAGGTTTTCAAAGTTTTCAGAGATTTTCAGAGTTTTTCATCATTTTTCAGATATTTTCAGAGTTTCCATTTCTAGTAGAATTCTTCCGGGTAAAACCGTTTTGTTTTGAAACACTTTTCGTGTCTATTATATCAAAGTGTTTCAATATGAGACACTTGTTTTTGTAGTGAATTTAGGAATATTCCATAGATATTTTACGACATTGGGATTATCTGTGATGATAGTAAGAATTCCTCAAATATACCGTGGATATTTGGGAAATATGGACAAGTTTTCCCATTGAAGTACTTTGGGATACCAAAGTATTCCATTTGTAAATTTATATTATAGAAGATTGTAAATTTATATTATTAGAAGAAACAAGTGTAAAATAGGTTTTATCAATCGCAGGTGACACGTAGTCTTTGCCTTTGTTCTAATAAATAGAAAAACTAGAAACCGACCGTCAAAACTAGGATTCGGACCCACGACCTATAGTTTCAGGGAAGTGCTGTCTGGGTGGACAAAATTAACCCTAGCAATGGGATAATGGTTTAGTTCAATTTAAATTTAGATGAAAGAAACAATTATTATATATTCCAAACATGATTTCGTTCCTCTCCAATGTAGTACTTAACGAAAATTCCATTGCTTTTACAATATATTGTCGAAATCCTTTCCAGAAGTTCCTTCGAGATGACGCTGCAATAGCTGTTCAGACAGCTATTGCCTTAGGGTATGGGGCAGTTGATGCAGTTGCATAATTTATATACCATGCATACTGCATCGCTAAAGATTTCTGCAAGTCACTTGGTATCTTAACTTAAATGCACAAACATCATAGGAATAAATTGTGATGTTAGGGATCGTATAGACGGTTGAAAAATAGAACCCTAAATTTTATATTTACACACAAATTTTCCAATTTCAAATTGTTAATGAAACATTGCAAATTACCAAAAGAAAAACTAACTAAAATAATCTAAATAATAATTTGAAATTAATAAATTAAGGAACTCAAGAAACTGATATTGATACCATTGCATAGGCAATTTAACACGTTCTGATCACATATATTACTATTACAAAATATATATGTAATTCTGTATAACATTTTTTTTATCTTATACTGCTAAATATAGAAATTCCGTATTGCCGGAAATGTTCACTTCTCATAACAAAACACTGCTGTTCTCTTGACAGACTTTTCACAATTGTAACATGCTTTATAATTCATAAAGTTAAACTTTAAATTACAGCCCTGACATCGCAGAAACGAGTATTTTCATTTCAAACTTATGTAGTTATGTTGAACTCTAAATTGTACCCGAATATCACAACTTAACAAGTCGAATTCTGTACCACTTGACATTCTTACAAAATTCTAAAATAACATTTGCAATGCAAACACAAATAACTTTCTCGGCCAAAAAATTAACTATTCAAACGCGTAACAGAATTAGCAGTAAACTGTATATTCTTGGCAGAACTCCGACATATTAAATTTATTCAACTTTATAATAAGACGTTTCTACACAATGAGCTGCATAATACGATTAATTGTAAGAATAGCGTGCTCACATTAGCCGAGAAATTTCTCGCTTGTTTACTCCGCTCGAATTGTCTGATTAATCCAGTCAGGATTCTGGCGCTCGCATACTTTTTCCGTCTAATTACTTAATACCCAACGCCTCCTAATAAAAACAGCTAGTAAACGTTTAGAACTGCAATCGGAAAATCTATCCACCGAGTGCAATTAAATTTTCCATTACACTCATTTTATGCCATTGCATTTCGCAAAAAAAGCCAGAAGTTTACGACCGTCGCCAACTCACAAGACGTTATACTTTTTACAGATGGACGCATTAACCGGCAAAATTAATGTAACGTAATTATCTCCCAGATAGCATTCTACATATACCCTGATAATATATTCAGAATATCTAAACACCTTATGTATAATTAATAGGAGTAAACGGTTAACAAATCGTACGTTACTGAAACATTCGTTCAATGCGGTTTAACCGTAACAAGTATACGAATATATTTTCCAGCAGTCTCTCTCCGAATCATTAAAAACGAAAACTCGGTTCTTCCACCGGACTGTCTGACCCTAATAGACAAATCCACTAAATTTCGTAGATTCGACGCCGAATCTACGTTGAATCCTCGTTCGAATATTTATTCACGTATATTCCACGTGGATTCCATGTTTTATGTCTATTAGGGGAGTTCCTCCGATTGATAACAGTAAGAGAAAACTAGGATAGTCCGGGGAACCTGATTTTATATGGTCAATACTTCAACAGTCATGGTAATAAGATTATTCTGGTCACAAGATGACTGCGATAAATGCGCCGGCGAGTCAGGCGGAGTGCAACTTTATAATCAAGGGAATCGCGAAAATGTATCACTAGGTGCACGCGCACGCATATAATGCCAGACTTAACGGTACACTTTTTGCATTAGATATCGAAATTGGACTTTCGCTTGGGCGTCGTCGCGTGGACAAGTTCGATCGGCTCAAATTCGGTCGATCGCGGGAAAAACCGGAGCTTATTAAAAATGATTGCGGCTGGCAGGAAACCGCGCGATTTCTCCATCTAGCTTAAATTAATCGCGGAAATTAATGGCTCGCGATAGAAGCCATCGAATCACGATCGGCGTAATTTCAGTGGCATTGTTCGGCCGTAAGTGGGATGGCAATCGGCGCGGCGCAATTTTCCTCGGAGTTTTCGCGAAAAAAAGCGCGCATTATCGTAACAAATGGACTCGTTCGTCTTGTCTAAAGTGCAACCACTGATGCACTTCTTGTGTACGGCCAGTGGAACACATCTTCGCGCCGATGTCCCGGCGGAAGGTTGGAATCCACTTGGCATAGTAAGGCGCGTTTTTACGCCGAGCAATAGTTGATAGAAAATCTGCTCCGTTCCGCAAACCAGGTGCAGCTTTTTCCGGCCAATCGCGCTTGAATACAATCGCGAGATTATCTCATTAGAGCTGCGGTAATTTGTTATTAAATCTGACGGCCGATGGTTATTAAATAATTGCAATGTGCAAGAAAAACAATAACGTAATCGGTGATCTCATTCACGGTTGTTCATCCGAAAAATGAAAGTCCCAGGAAAGGAATAGAAGGCTTAATTAATGTTGTTAACATTAATTAAGCTCATTTAGGGTTACAGGACTGAAGATTGTGTTAATTTAATGAAAAATTCTTTGTAGAAATTGAAAAAATATTTGAAAAAATCTAAAAAAGTCAGAAAAAAGTGTGAGATAAAAATCTGGTTAAAAGTCTGAAATCTCCGAATGTTGACTTTGTTTTAGATTTATTCAGACAAAAAAGTCTGACAAAGAACAGTTTTCGTACTTTTTATGTATATAAAGAAAAAATAGTATAATTGTTGAGAAAAAAAAGAGTATATAGTAGCCTTGGATAAAAGTTCAGGGCAATTCCTTTGTGTACCTTGGAAATGTTTTCACATTTCTGGGCAAATCACGGAAATTTCCAGGGTTTTGCAGGAAATATCCACGGCTTGCATGGAAACATGAATAAATTGTCTGGAATGTTTAAGCCAACTGTTCAGAAATCAGAAATGGCATGAAAATGGATGAAAAAGTGTCAAAATGGAAACTTTTCAAAAGTTTTTTCAGTCTTTCATTTCCGATTGTAAGACACTTTTTCTTTTTATTTTCAGATTTTCCACTTCAATTTTCCACTACAACAAGGGAAATTGTTCAATTAATCAATGGTACCGTAGGATTACTTGCAGTTGAATGAAAGAAAATAACGGAATTATCGAAAGGAATGGTTCGATGGTTGTTATGAACAAATCCCTTCATCTATCATACCTATAAATCCATTATGTTTAAAAATGAATACATCTGGAAGATAAAATATTTGTCCTATTATTTTGTGTTCAAAACATGCCCCGAATACGAAGATCGCTTTTTTTTATTTTAAAAATCTGACAGTTATTTCTCCGAGTCGCAGAAAACTTTTGAACCTAAAATACGAAGTCAGCTTAATCACACAGTAAAAAATGGGAGTTAAATATTAACTCAATATGGAGTTCCAGCAGGTCCACTCTTTAACGGTGTCAAAAGCTAGTCGGAGTTAAATTACGGAGTGAAATTTACACCGCGCAGAGTCATTTTGGCTACAATGCGCATGCGCAGTAGGCAAAATGACTCCGCGCGGTGTGAATTTTCACTCCGTTAATCTTACACTCACACCGTAGCCCTCAAACTCCGTGAATTTTTTACTGTGTAATTATAATAGGGGAGTTCAAGGTTTATTTAAAGATTGGAGAGTGGTAAAAACTCATCATAAAGGTTTGTTGACCCAGGTATTTTTAAAATGTCAAATGTATAACTACGACACCAGTATTTGATGTGATCAATAACTGATGACATTGTGGGTATAAATGCAGCAGCGGTTGTTCGTACTGTAACAACTGATACAGGATACTCCCAACTTGCAGAGAAATTGGCGGTTATGCACATTTCCCCTATGGCTGAACGGACGTATTTCAAACGTCTGCCTTGGGTAATATGCATGTAGCTGCTGAAGTGAAGAAAAGGTTAACGCAAGAAAAAAGTGAAACTATTGATGGGATTCCGTATATAACTGTTATCGCTGATGGCCAACGGTCCAAGAGATCGTATGGCCATAATTACGATGCATTATCCGGAGTTGGTGCTATTCTAGGTCTTCGAACGGGTAAAGTTTTGTATGTGGGGATTAGAAATAAGTATTGTTCCTATTGTGCATATTATGTTCGTAAATGTGGAATGCCCATCACATAAGTGTTACAAAATTTTTGACAGGAATGCTAGCTCCGCGAGTATAGAGCTAGCATTTCAATGTTAAACGTAGCATTGAAATGCATGGTCTTATTTACAGAACATTGGTTGCCGATAACGATAGCAATGGTTATGCAGCCATTCTTTACAGTAGACCTAATAAGAGGCAAAATATTATTGTAAAAAAATACAATGTACTAATCATTTGTGTCGTAATTTATGCAAGAAATTAATTGAAATCGCAGAAGCGCCACAGCCAAGAGGACAGAGACAACCAGGATATGTCCAAACGCGAAATATTATTTAAAAAAACGTTTTAAATATTAAAAGAGAGATAGTTAAAACACCACCGAGGCAGTAGCTTAGTTGGTAGCGACACCTTGCCTGTGCACTGTCATTCGGGAGGTAGCGGGTTCATTTCCCACTGCCGGCCACTCTGTTCGGTTTTCGTGGTTTCCTTGAACGTCAGGTAAATGCTAGAGTGGAGTTATTAAAGTCGAGCCACTACTCGCAACGTCTTCAGTGTTTTCCTCGAGTATTTATGTCTAATGTTTGTGTTTGTCCCCCCTGCATACGCAAGAACGTGAAAGCGGGTGTAATGTGTTTTTTTAAGAAAAATTAAAAAAATAGAATAGTTAAACTTCAGCTGTAAGGTAAAATATGGACGCGCCGCAAGTCCTGAAAATTGCCGAATTACAGAAAGTCATACTTAGTGTAGCTGATCACGTCTTCGGAAATCATGATAGGTGCGATTCACGTGGTTTGCAATGTTCTGGAAACACGACTGAAATAAACCACGTTCCGGCGCTCGTGCAACACAACTTTTATCACAAAATAGAAAATAAACTGCGTGATTTTAGTTGTCATGCGGAAAGTTTGTTATTAAATTTGACAAATAATCCTGCAGAGTTATTCAGTTCTATTTTGTGTAAAGAGATAGGAGGAAAGCGAATAAATTTTGGAGCCCGCTGATCATATGATGCTCGTGTCGCTGCAGCTGTCTTACAGTACAACCCAAATCAAGCACTGACGGAATTTCATAAAAGTTGTGATTATGAGATTCCATCGGTTGTTGGGGAACTTGAAAAGCGACGCCAAGCAGC
This sequence comes from Ceratoteleas bidentatus, assembly GCA_022817645.1. Classification (NCBI taxonomy): domain Eukaryota; kingdom Metazoa; phylum Arthropoda; class Insecta; order Hymenoptera; family Scelionidae; genus Ceratoteleas; species Ceratoteleas bidentatus. The sequence continues at coordinate 3,392 of JABFPB010008443.1, read as the reverse complement.
AACCGCTAAACTCTAGCTTACAGGCGAGAGAATCATGGGAATACTGAAGTTAGATGCCGTACACAAACCGACGCGTTTTATGGGCCAGAGTGTCAACAACCAGATATTTCTCTTGAGCAGTACAATTTCTTCAGTACAGTACTGAACGTCTGTATCATTACGAAGAAAAATTGCGTCGGTATGCTAACGACTGGAAAAACATTGAAGAAAGAATGAGGGATCAGAGCGACTCTGAACTATGGCGTTGTTTACATCAAGAAATGTTGACATCATCTCATTTTGGAACTGTGTGCCGAATGAGACCAACAACTTCATGTGCTGCAACTATGAAAAATATATTGCATTCTTCTCAAAATGAAACAGCAGCAATGCAGTACGGGAAAGAAAATGAATGTATTGCGAGAAACTGTGTAATGGCAGCAACTGGAACAAACATTGACATTAGCGGTTTATTTATTGATCAAGAAAATCATTTCTTAGGAGCATCACCTGACGCCGTAATAGGTAATGACGGTTTAGTTGAAATAAAGTGTCCAACGTCTGCCGAAAACCTAACAATACAAGAAGCAATTAAAATGTTACCCAACGTTAGGAGTATTTTTGATAGGACCAACCGCGACAAAATGAATAGAAATCACAAATACTAGTACCAAGTACAAGGTCAATTGAATATAGCAAAACGGCAGTATTGCTTCTTTGCTGTCTGGACATCTAAAGATATTAAAATTATTTGCGTAGAACGCGATGATAAATTCTGGGAAGATAAATAAAATGAAAAATAAACTAATTACGTTTTATAAAGACTGTTTGCTTCCAGAAATTTTAGACAGTCGACATATTCGTCATATGCCGATAAGAGATCCATGTGACTTTGCTCGAAATCAACCAAATGTTAGTTTACGCAATGAAATGTCGCTGACGTCCGAAGGTATTAATGAAATTCACGATACTTTGCCGAGTCTGAGCCAAGAAATGCTTTCATCATTAAACGATAATACCAGTGACAACATCGTAAGTTCAGAGAACGACCGCTATGACGATATTTACGAAGGTATTTATGAATTAATAGGAACAGTTGAAGAACGACGACAATTCATTGATAGTCGATCAGCATCTTTACAGTCTCTCGTATCATTAGTTTCTAATCCAAACAACTTGCATTCTTTCGCGACATTGAGCCTTTCACTGCACAAAATAGTATTCAATTAATAGGAAATGGGCGTCATTGGCGTTGTCTATATTTTGATGGATTAAAGCTGTTTGTCTAAGACAGTCTGTCTAGACGAGGGTACAGGTCTTTTAGCCGTGAAGAAATAGAATATCTTCACATGCGTTTTCCAAATTATTCATCAAGACATCGTATTTTCCGATGTTCAGGTTCAGCCCGATGTTATCAGTTGCGGCCTTTACGTAGCAGCATTTGCATCAACGCTTGCACTAGGTGGTGATCCCAGCTATCAGACTTACTCCAGTAACACTGCAACTTTGCGACAACATTTCATTGTACGCCAGAATAAGTTGGAATTCCCACAAAATAAAATTCTAAGCGGATTTCATTTCTTCAGGAAAATACTGGAATCCTCTTCATGAAGAAGTCTACTTTTGTATAAACGAAAGCGTCATCTCCAAGAAGAAGTATACTACTGTAATTCTGTTTTCAAATTTGATGAGATTACTCCAGAAATATATTAGAGTCATCTTCGCGAAGAAGTGAACTTTTATCTAATCAGAAGGGTCATATCCAAGAAGAAGTGTTCTAATGTAATTATGTTTTCAACGTTGATGAGATTACTTCAGAAGTGTATTAGGGTCACCTTCGCGGAAAAGTAAACTTTTATCTAATAACCAGGGTCATATGCAAGAAGAAGTGTACTAATGTTCTGTTTTCAACTTTGATGAGATTACTCCAGAAATGTATTAGGGCCATCTTCGGGGAGAAGTGTACTTTTGTTCAGTCAGAAGAGTATTCTCCAAGAAGAAGTGCATTAATACGGCAGCATTCAAAATCTAAAAATATAATGTTAGTGTAAATGTATTGACTACAAGTTGTTTCCATTAGGGTCAATCCCAAGGAAATCCAGTGATAAAACTTGGTCACCAGGGATATCTTCCCGAAAGTGTACCAGCAACAATTTATTCACGAAAGTCGTTCCGACGGTGTGAATAAACGGTGCATTGATGACTTGATCATTAGGGCCATCCTTAAGGTTTGCGACATACGTAGGGTTTGTAGTTTTTAGTGGGTGAGAGTCCCACACTAACGGGTTAAATGCATGATCCGGTGTGCATAATGCATTTTTATCATTTCTCCCTTGGGAAAAAATCTAAATACATAGGAATATATATATCATAGGAAAAAGAAAAATACATATATCTATTTATACTTATATTTATTTTTCTAGAAGTGGAAACATTATAAATATTTGAAATTCTGTATAGCATTTAAACAATTTCAAATCAATTTTGCGCTATCCATATTATTTCAGAAAGACAATAAAATGTTTCTGAAATACAATTTTTTTAATAACATTTTTTTTGTATTTTAATAAAAAATTTCTTTAATAAAATTTCATATAAAATGTTTCAAGATGTTATACTTAATTTCCGGGGCAATGACCATATTAAACCACATTAATAATAGTAACACTGAAAATAACATTGATTGCCTGAAATAAAACAGGTTATGTTGTTTTAAAACGCTACTACAAATTCTGGTACAACCAATTTTTTTGCAATAGAAACGATTTTACAAAGTCCAAATAAAAATTTGTTTGACTTTGATATTTCATTATTATATTAAACTATATACGTTGTAACCTGGTATTTCAGTTTTCGGATTTGAGGTCAGGAAAGTTCAAAGAGAGCTTTTTTTCTTTTTTTTGAGAATTGAAATTAATACACGAACCAAGTAAGATTTTAAAGGTTCGGCAACTCAATCATTAATAATAAATCTTCGAGTGCAGGTCCCTGGTGGTCAATGATAATTTAAGAATTGACTACTAACGTAAGCATTCTTAGTTTCATGATATTATGGAATCGAGGATATGGAGCCCGGCATCCAATAGCAGCGACCAAATCGGAAAGTCGGCAAAGTAGAGAACTGCGGAGGCCAAGAGATTCCCAAACCCCAAACTCCTAGATATGATCTCTATCTCCACCCGAGCCGAGGAGACGGCGGATGAGGAACGGAACACCAACATCTTTGTCCTTGTTGCGCTCACTCCAAGAAAAGAGATGGCGCCCCAGAAGGCGCTGAGTGATCCTCCGCGATCCCGGGGAAGCGATCTCCAATCGAATTAGGCTAGAGGGCGTTTCTGCCGCTGAATTGGAATTGATGAATGTACTACATCCACCTGGTGGTATGTTGACAATGTCTCTGTTACCAAGAAGAC
>JABFPB010008442.1:0-10130 GCA_022817645.1 Ceratoteleas bidentatus | reverse complement strand
CCTACATGGATCATACATGGACCATATCATACACGAACCATATATGGACCATTTTTATACATGGATCATATATAAGCCATTTTCATACATAAATCATATATAGACCACAGTCGTACATGGACCATATATGAACCATATATGGACCATTGCCAAACATGGACCATACATGGACAATTTTCATACATGGACCATATATGGACCATTTAATCTGCTACATATGAACCATTTATATCTGCCATTTATGGACCATTTGCATGCCACACATGAACAATTTATATCTGCCATATTTGAACCACTAATTTCTGCCATATATAAACCATTTGTCTGCAATATATGGATCATTTATCTTTGCCATATATGACTCATGTATATGACTCATGTATAATTTTTTCCTTGATATAAAAATGGTTCAAACAATTTGGAAAAAAAACTTGTTATTAATTTAAAAATTGTTAATAATTTACAAAATATATTAGGCGTTTTGGGTTCTAAAAATAGCTTATTTGTAGTTGCATATATAATCGTACATATACCTATAAACGTACGAAAGACAGTGAATCGCGATTCAAGAATTAATTACTATCGGGAAATGTTTGTCCCAATTTCGCAGATTTAAATAGCGTTTCGTGTACATCTCTGAATCCGACCGATCGGGGTGTACTGGTGTGTTCGCAACCTTCCAAATCAGAACTCTGGAGGCGAACTGGGGCTAATCGACCAGGTGCTAAGTGTTTCTTAAAGTGTCCTCCGAGGTACCAGCTCCGCGGTGAATACGAACTAACTTGTCAGGCTGATGGAACTTGGGACGGACCTAAACACGGCGAATGTGTTAGTGAGTACTCTTTCTTCGAATTCTCTAATTGAAATCTCAGAAGAAAATGTTTACTTTAAGAAAAGCTATTCTCATTATCATTCTACGTGAATCGTAGAATTGATTTGCTATAATTGTAGTAATAACGATAAAAAGTTTGCAAAAGGTTGTAATTGTCATAAAATATAATAATTGAGTAAATTAGCTATAATTGTTGTTAAATGTTGTAGTTAATAACAATTTTGCTATAAATATAGCAAAATAGCAACGCATTTCATTACATTTTAGGTTAGGTTCAGATAATTCGAGCAAAGCAACTCGATTCTAGCAAAGTAATTTGGCTAGCTTTAGTCAAGTAACTTGATTCTAGTTAATCATAGCAAAGAATTTGGATAATTTTGTTGATTATAGCCGAGAAACTCGATTTTAACTAATTCTAGCAAAATGCTAAGTCTAGTAACTCGAATCTAGTTATTTCTAGCGAAGTAATTTAGCCAAGTAACTATTCTTCCGCTAATTACTGACAAGGAATTCGATTGTAGCTAATTCTGGCACAGTAATTTTGCAAAATTTAGCCAAGTAACTCGACTCTAGTAAATTTTAGCAATATAATTCAGTTAACTTCGCTTATTCGAACAAAGCAATTCGATATTAGCAAAGTAATTAGGTAATTCTAGCCAAGTAGCTCGATTCTACTTATTTCTAGCAAAGTAATTTGACTAATTTTACACTAGTAACTCGATTATGGTTCATTCTAGCAAAGTAAATTTGGCTAGTTTTACCCAACTAATTCAATTCTAGCTAATTCTAGCAATATAATGCGGCTGATTTTGCTTATTTTAACAAAGAAACTCATATAAAACAACTATTTGATTTTATATGATCAAATATGAGATATATGATTCTACATGATCATATATCCTGCTAAAATCCTAGCAAAGTTCACTACGAATTATTGCAAAGTATAGTTGTAATTAGATGATTTTGCTAGAACTCTGGCTAATAAAATATTATACTTTCCTAATCACATTTGTTAACATTTTTAATATTTAATTCTTCACATTCTAGTAAAGAATTTAATTCTAGCAATCTTCTTTCTTCAATAAAAAATTACGAAAAAAATTGCCCTTTATTTAAAATTTCGTAAATGGGATGAAATATTCGTTGAAAAAGGCGACGTATCAATTGGTAGCGAAATAGATGTAGCGAAAAATCGCCGAGTGCAAATCGAGTAGATTAGCCTTAATCGCGTTTCATAAAGCATGCCTTCGGTTGATTGTTTCAGAATATAGTAAACCTCGTTTAGACTGTCCAAAGGACGTTGTTGCCGAGGTTCCACCTGGCCGAGACGAGGCGTTTGTTACGTTCGATCAACCCTCCACTGATCTTGATTGGTTTCGGTACGTGCGCTCCAAACCATCGTGGGGCATTCGACTCGAAGCCAATTTGAAAACTGGGGTTCACGAGATTACATTCTACGCGAGGCATCCCGTATCAAAGCGACAAACTACGTGTGTTTTGCACATCACGATAAAAGGTTTGTTTGCATAAAAATTCTTTTCGCTCATATTGGGAATAACTGTAACGATCTCTGTTAAAAACGACTAATGTCAAATAGGGAAAATGCATATACTGAGTCCAGAAACAGGTTTTTAACTTGTTACAGGAAACAGAAAAATTTTGGACGAAAACTGGCAATAGTTTCGTGTTCGTGAGTAAAAATGCTCTGGTTTGAGTACCAACATGACTATGTTTAGAGCAACCTGAAAAATTCGAACATTTTTGAATTTTGGAAATAGTATTTTGAAAATTGTTGGGTTTTTTTATTATTCTTAACATAGTCGAGTGTATACTCAAATTGAAGGATTTTTAATTGCAGAAACAATTATGTAAACCCAAAAATAAAAAATCACGTTTTTTAAAATTCAAAAAATTGCTGAGAATAGTCATTTTTGAAAAATATGCAAATAGCCGTGTGTGTAATCAAATTAAAAGGTTTTTAACATATGTCAGCGATGTATACGAAAAAATGTTAAAAATTAATTTTTATTTTAATAAATTTCAATTTGGTATTTATAATATCCTTCTCCAACTTTCATTTTTAGCAGGGCTCGTACCATAATTTCGACACCGTTCCTTGAATATTAATGGCGACATTGTTGTGCCACTTTTCGTACGCAATTCCGTTGAAAAATGCATCTTTAAGGCACAGCGGGCTGTTTAATTCTGCATAAGTATCACGAAAGTTTGCATGGCGAGGTTTTAATCAAAACGTATAATCTCGAACGAGCGAACGAAAAAGTTGAACTGCGCAAAACCGCCAGCGATACAATATGCGCGCGGCAAAATAGATTATTTTTATTAACCGTGGATTTTATTTTATTTTCGGTTTTTTCATGCCCTTTTCGTCAGAAATAACATCAAACGGTCAGCGGACTTTTGCTAAAATTATGTTTTTCTAAATATATTTTAGCAAATAAATTTGCTAAAATATTGTATAACCGTTACTTAGTCGAAGTTGGGTTAATATGAATATTCTAGCAAGTATAGTTGCTATAAAACCTTAGAAAATATATTTTCCTACAAATTTTAACAAATATATGTGCTAAAAATCTTGCCAAATATATATTTTCTAAAAATCTTGACAAATATATATTTGCTAAAATATTGACAAATATATGTGCTAAAATCTTAGCACATATATTTGGTAAAAATCTTAGCAAATATTTGAAAATATATATATATTTTGCAAATATTTGAAAATATATTTATATATTTAGCAAATATATTTGCTAAAATCTTAGCAATTATATTTGTGGGCAATTACATTTTCTAATATAATTGAGAAAAATATATATTTGCTAAAATAATTTAGCAAATATTTTCTAAAAATCTTAGCAAATACATATGCTAAGCAAATCGCACTAAATATCGATTTTTGCTAAAAATCTTAACAAATATATTTGCTAGAAATATAATTAAACTAGTGTTTGTCGTGGCGAAAGATGTTTAATATCATTTTTGCAAAATACGATTTTCTGAAATTATCACGGTGGAATAGAAATTCGTTATGGTGAATATTTTAGCCACCCAAAATTTTTTTTGCAGTACTCCTATCGGTAAATGCAATTTAACTTAATTTAATGTTGCAGAAATTAAAATATTTTCTATTTCATTGTTGTTAATTCTATCAAAATTAACCAATAATCAACCAATTGCAAAGCTTTAGAGATAAAATCAAATAATTATCTATACAAATTTATTTTTATAAAACCAAAAATGTATCAACAATAAAACATTCAGTGACTGTTTCGATGATATTTTCGTTATTGCGAGGTGATTATCCGAACGAATCAGCCTGGATCAACAAGAATGACTAATCGTATTCCCATCATCTCCATTCGTTCGGCCACAATGGATTCGATTAATTAATCGGAGTTTATTGCACCTATCTCCTTAAGTACTGTAAGGTTTATTTAATAGGAATTACGCGTGTTCCGAAACTTGCGGCGAAATTCCCATTGGAGAATGCGGCTCCGGCGCAGATAGCTTACGCTCTTGAAATTCTAGCAAAGCGGCTTAACCGATACGATCTTAATGCAAAAGTTATTTTGCGATCGGCGGCGACTAATGTCTTCGGTCACTTTGCCGAAATGTTTGCGATTTCGCCGCATCGATCCGTGGCAAACTTTATTAACAATTCGGGAAATTTCGAGACAGTTATATATATACTTACATCTTTATTTATATGAATTTCAATATAAATTAGCTCAAAATACTTTTAATTTTATAAGAAATACATTTTCGTAGACTCAAACTTATATGAATGTTAAATAGTTCCACCAGACCACTAAAGATTGAAAAAAAGGATTTTTTCGAAAAATTATTTTTGAACAAACTTTTTGACTTTTATGAAAAATGTTAAAGTTGTTTTTAAGTTGTTTAAATTCAACAGATTTTTGTTCTTATTATTGCTTTTCTTTTTTGTTTTTTAAATCTTATTCTTATAATATTTAAATTTTTGTGGAGAACTCAAAATCAAATTTTTTGGGCACCCTAACATAACCGCAGTTATGTCGCATTTATGTCGCATTTATGCTGCATATATGTCGCATTTATGCTGCATATATGTCGCATTTATGCTGCATATATGTTGCATTTATGATGCATTTATGCTGCATATATGTCGCATATATGTCACAAATATGTCGCATTTATGTCACAAATATGTCGCATAGATGTCGCATATATGTCACAGATATATCACATTTATGTCGCATATATGTCACATAAGACACATAAGTCACACATATGTTAATAAGTCAAATATATGTCACAATTATGTCACATTTATGTCACATATATGCCACTTATTTGCGACATATATGTTTTTATAGGTGACATATAGTCCCCTATATAAAATTTTTACATGAGTATATATATATATATATGTATTTATGTATGTACTGAGTAGACTATCAGCAGATTATTTCCTGTTCTTTCGTGCCCACCGTGTTATTTCCGCGCGTCTGCATTGGCTCGCAAAAAAACCGTTGGCATACGTTTGTAAATTGATTTCAGACGGCGAGGCGCCCAAAGTCAAGGGTTGTCCGAGCGATATCGAAGTCTCCGGGGGCAATGGCACGGCAGTCACGTGGACCGAACCTACTTTTACGGACAACGTCAAAGTCATGAGAGTTGGCAAGAGTGCGGTAAGTTAACTTTGGAATGACAGGTAATATGGTAGTTTTGTATTTGATTTAGCGAAGAGAGAAGATTAATTTTAATAGAGGTTGTAGATTTTTGTTGTTCTATAATTCGTTGCTAAAATCCGCTGTATTTCTGGATTTTAGCTAACATTTTTAATGTCACGTAATACTCTTATTAGTAAAGCTAAGATGAAATTACTAAAATCTACGATGAAATTAGTAAACAACGATTAAATTAGTAAATCTACGATGAAATTACTAAATCTACGATTAAATTAGCAAACAAACGATTAAATTAGCGAATCTACGATTTAATTAGTAAATTAGTAAATCTACGAATAAATTAATGAGTGATTTTTATAAGTAAAACTATGATTCGATTAGTAAATCTACAATTTAATTAGTATATCTACGATTAAATTAGTAAAACTACGATTGAATAAGTAAATCTACGATTAAATTATTAAATCTACGATGAAATTACTAAATTTATCATGAAATTAGTAAACAAACGATTGAATGAGTAAATCTACTATTTAATTAATAAATCTACGATGAAATTACTAAATTTATGATGAAATTAGTAAACAAACGATTAAATTAGTAAATCTACGATTTAATTAATAAACATAGGATTGAATTAGTAAATCTACGAATAAATTAATGAGTGATTTGTATAAGTAAAACTATGATTAGATTAGTAAATCCACGATTGAATTAGTAAATCTACGATTAAATTAACAAATCTACAATTTAATTCGTAAATCTACTATTGAACGAGTATATCTACGATTAAATCAGAAAATCTACAATTAAATTAGTAAACCAACGATTAAATTAGTCAATCTACGATTAAATTAGTAAATCTACGATTTAATTAATTAATATAGGATTGAATGAGTAAATCTACGATTAAATTAGTAAACCAACGATTTAATTATTAAATATAGGATTGAATTAGTAAATCTACGATTGAATTAATTAATACAGGATTGAATAAGTAAATCTACGATTAAATTAAGAAATCTACGATTTAATTAGTAAATCTACAACTTAATCAGCAAATATACAATTGCATCGACCGAACAAAATTACAACTAATTTTTTTGTCTAAAACCCCATTTGCTTTTTTGTTCTAACATTTAATTTGATTTTACTGTCATGATTTGTCGTAGTTTCCGCGCGAATGAAAAATGCAACGTCTCATTGTTCCGCGTCAAACACATCGAAAATATGAAAATGCATCGCAGAACACTGCAGTCAAGAACACTCGTTTGCTAAGTACGAATAATGGCGGCACCCGAGTAACTATATCGGCCACGCGTAGGTGGAAACAATAATTCGTTTGCACATGTAAAAGTTATTCATATTCGCCAGTGAGATTTATGCACACATCGCGTGTACGTCGAAATAATATTAATTAGCGACATCTTATTGAAAAGTTTTACTCAACTTTTGCGATTTAATTACTACGTGGCTCGTAGTTTCGATTTTTCTTCTATTTGTTTTTCTATTTGAATTAGTTAATTCAGTGAGGAAACATTGCAAAATTAAATTTAGCATTTTTTATAATAAATTTAAATTATTAATTTAATTTATTGTTTATAACAATTATTTATAACAATTTAATTTAATTAATTAATTTAATTTATTATTTATAACAATTATTTATAACAATTTAATTTAATTAATTTATTTAATTTATTGTTTATAACAATTATTTATAACAATTTAATTAAATTAATTAATTTAATTTATTATTTATAACAATTTAATTTATTTAAATTGTTTATAACAATTTTTCTTAACTAAATAATTTAGTAAAGACAATTAACTTTTTGCAAAACCGATCAATTTAGTCAAACGTCCAATTTTTTACTAACTCGGATTTTCGGGGAACATAATTGAACGTTTTTCTCGCTCTTCTCTTTATTTATCTTAAGCGTGACTTGTGGGAGTGGCACATTTTAATGCAGTTTCGAAAGTGCCGACGTTCCTTGGGGTTAGACGAGTAAATCAAGAAAGGCCGTGAAAAGGACCGAAAAGAAAAAAAACGGGCAGAAAAATGGATAACGGTAGGGAGTTTTGAGCGGGGCTCGTGATAGCGCCGCGACTTGAACGTAAAATTAGTTATGCATAATTTTCGCCGAGAAAATGCGAATTTCCAAGAGAACGGGATCCGAGGTCAGGAAGGGCGAAATCCCCGCAGAGATGCGCGATTTCAAAAGTTTCGCGCGAGATAAGAATGTGGCTAAAAGTTGGGGATATATTCGTGTATAGGCATAATAAATTGCCCGCGCCTTTTCAGCAGCCGAGGTAAAGTGTTTGTGCAATTTGTACAACATATACCGGAATTAAGACGTTTCTTGACTTTTCACATTACAGGAATGTTTTTAGGGAAATCTGATGGTTTTATCGTATTTAGGAGCTAGAAGTCCTTTAGTTTGAGTACAAACATGACTATGTTTGGAGTATTTTGGAAATTTTTTGGAAATTTTGGGTTTTTGAAAATTTTGAGTTTTTCAAAAATTGTGGAACGTACTGAACAGCGGCAAGTTTGTGCTTAAATTGGAGGATTTTTTATTCGAAAAGCAGTGGTATAGACCAAAAAGTGAAAAATAAAATTTCCAAATTTGAAAAATTACTAAATAGGGGCATTTTTAAATGTTGTGAATGTAGGCTTGTGGGTATTCAAACTAAATGATTTTTTCATTCAAAACATATGGATCTGAAGAATTTCCACTTAAAATTGAAACCATTTGAGAATGTCTTAAGTCCGGTTTCTGGTGATGAATTTTCAATGGAAGGGTTTAATTGAGCACGTAACAGTTGAAATGCGATTATTTTTGCACGTTTGTTAACTTTTATGCAGATATTAATTTATGAAGTTATTTCGGATTTCTAGCTTCATTATTGATTCAAATTATTATTCCGGGCAGAAGTAACTTTCCGTAATTAAAATGGCTGCAAGTTTATGAAAATTAGTTTCGCTGAACAGTTATGTATTTCGGAATAATTAGCAGGATGTATTTTTCGTTTTCTAGAACTGAACGTCGATTACTTCTGCTATTAAAATTCGGTATTATTCGATGTTTCAATTATTTGACGGGATTTCTTTATTTATAAAACTAAATAATTTATGTTAATTGTAATTTTTATTTTGTATGAAGAAGAAAAAGATTAACTATAACTGTATGTATCGTTTCCATAAAGATACACTGGAAATAATATTTAGTTAGTATACCTGAAAAAATATTTTTGTAATTTCTTTGTTTTGTTCTGTTTTTTTTTGTAATTTCGTCGGTTTTTCATTTTCGTTAATTTTTTTAATAATCGCATTATAATAATATTCAGTTAGCACAACTAAAATTTGGTTTTGTTGTCAAGAACTGGCAAAAAAATCAGATTTATTCAGCATTTGGAATTATTTTAGATATTAATTAACTTTAGTGAACTAAGTTGGTATATCAGTTAAAACTAAATTAATTGACAAATCAAACTGAGATAATTCAGCTGTTAACTAAATGAATTTAATGGCCTTGTCAAACGTATTAATTTAATTGACTTTTCAATGTAATTAATACGTAAGAAATTAAAAGTCATTTAATTAATATGTCAGTTAAGATTTTAATTTGAATGTGAAGTACGAGATAAACTAATTAAGACGTTGAACTAAATTTTATTAACTTAATAAACTGATTTAATTGGATTTTAATTTATTTAATTGACAAATTAACTTCACTAATTTCGCTGATATTTTTTACCAACTCTTATCTCATTCAGTCCACCAGTCGAATAAAACATTTAATTTGGCTTATCAATGAAACTAATTTAGTTAACATTAAAGTTTTTAACTCGAGGCCATATTTTAATTCTATTTTAGTTTTCAAATTTTTCAGATAAAATTAAAAATGTGTATTGAGTATTCGTTCATTGTAATAAACTCGTCTGAAACAGACAATTTTCGTCCACTCCAGACACTCAAAGTTAGTAAAATGCAGATGTATAAAATAAAACGAAAATGACTAATTATTTTAAATAAAAAGATACGGACAAAATTGGTTAGAATGAAACGAAATTAACCAAATTAATTAAAATGAAACGAAATTGACTAAATTAGTAAACATAAAATGACTAAATTAGTTAAAATAAAATGATACTGACTAAATTATTTAAAAATAAATGATATTGACTAAATTAGTTAAATCAAACTAAATTGACTAAATTATTTAAAATAAAATGATGTTGACTAAATCAGTTCGAAATAACTGATCATGACTAAAATAATTTGATTTAATTTATGATTAAATTAGTTGACTAAATTAGTTAAAAAGAAACGAAATTAACTAAATTAATAAAAATAAAATGATGTTGACTAAATTAGTAAAAATAAAGTGATGTTGACTAAATTAGTCAGAATTAATTGATCTTGACAAAATTAGCTTGAGTTATTTTACGCTGACTAAATTAGGTAAAATGAAATGCTGCTGACTAAATTATTTAAAATAAAATGATATTGACTAAATTAGTTAAAATGAAACGAAATTGACTAAATTAGTATAAATAAAATGGTGTTGACTAAATTAGTTACAATTAATTGATCTTGACTC
>JABFPB010008441.1:0-10139 GCA_022817645.1 Ceratoteleas bidentatus | reverse complement strand
CGAATAGTAAACAGATTGAGGTTAATTGGACCATATTTTGCGTATACATTTACCACAGTTGTGGTAGGATTCACCACTAGTGTGATAAATTTTACTACATGCATAGCTGTCCACTCTGTTACCATCGATTGTGGTAGGATTACCACAATTGTGGCTGTCTTCACGAATTATTTTTCTCCGTGTGAGGCTAGCCCGGATATGCCAACGGGGATCATCATCCCAGAGTTGGCTCGCGATCATTATCCATCATCGGTGCTTTACCCATGCCTTCTCGATATCATACACTTGCCTGCTACTTGCCGCACAGGTGCCAGCTTTCTGCCATGTATTTGCCATACTACTTTTCTCTACGCGGGAAATGACGCTAGATGGGGATCGTCAACTTTCCAGTCACGTTCGTACGATATTTCATGTAACAAGCGGGTGGAAAGTGCAACTTTCTCTACACATGGTACAAAAATATGGTATGATATGATTGAAGGCGAAATAAACATCATTATTTTTGCCCGAATAGCATAATATCCTCTGTAGAAAAAATCTCTGCAAATTCTTGTAAGTATTTTAAAAGAATTTCAGAGGATTCCATATTCATGACTCCAAAATCAAAAAAGTAGGAACATTAGAAAACATTATTTTCGACAAGGGATATTATTAAAATGACTAATGTGAATGTGTAATGAGTTTAGGAGAAGAAAGAAAATCAGTGAGTCTACCAAACGTTAAATGCAAATTACTTTTTAAATATTTCATCACTAAACGAAGATTGTTAAAATGCCTAAACTTAATCCATTCTAGAACTACATAAGAGTCCAATACACATAGGAATGATTGTGGTAACGTACGTAAACCCAAGTGTCATTCAATTTCGCTCGTAATTAAATAAACATAGATACTCAGAACCAGGAATTCAGTGACAATTGGGATCTGCTTACGTAAAGAAAAAGAATAGGAGCACGAACAAAAACACAAACATAAAGACATACATCTTGTCGAACATCAGTTAAAACTCACCATCTGCGCATAATACCAATTGTAGTCAGCATACGGGATAATTTGAAAAAATTATTTTGCGTTAAACACGTTATCTGAATTTTGGTAAGTGTTATTAATGATTGTTTAGTTCGTAAAATCCTATGTTTGTACATGTAACAAGTGGAATAAAGTTAGAAAACCATAATTTAAAACCTAATCATTATCCCTTGTATCAAACTAGAATAAAACACAAACATTCGTCACCCTACAACTGATCGTCCTTTTGATCGATCATTAGTTTAGTTACAGTTATTTCATTTGTTTTTCACTATACAATAGCCACCATTGAATGTATTACAAAATATGGTAGTGAAATCTAAGTAATAGGTCAATGTAGAAACAATGCATCCCAAAACTACCACATTGTTAACGTTAATGGCTTTAATGTGAGGTACCAACATTTCTGTGTGGAGTTAAGCTATCTCATTTCGTATTTAATGTTTTCAGTTGTTTTTGGTATTGGTATACCAGTGTCAAATACCTGTTCCTTGAGCCATTTCGAATGAGGCCTGCTTTGTGCAATTTTGAGTTTGAGTTCCACGTCTTGTATGATCTGTTTTTCTTGTGTATCGACCAATAGCATTCTTCCAGGCTTCAAGCGACTCTGAAAATAAAAGAGTATGCCAGTAATCGGCGTAAAATATGAGCAACACCTTCCGATAAACATGTTTGCTTTTTATTTGGTCCTTTACTCTGTATCCTTCACTCTCTCTTTCTCATCATATACCATTTTTCCTTTTTTCTCTTTACTTTATACCAACGTAATGGTTTGCTTTTTTGTCTCCCTTTTTCTCCTACGCCTGTTTGTACTTTTCCTTCTAATCAAATGAAGAAACATTATAAGAGAGAGCGAGATTAAACAGTTACCAAAAACCGTTCCTTTTGGTTACGTTGTTCACGTAGCTACTTGGTTACCCTAAATTGTTTACAAGTAACATATTGACAACACATATATATGATTTCAAAAAAAGAACAATTAGGATTACAGAAAAAGAGCTCGTGTGTTATTAGATGAAGACTAATGATGGTCGCAACACACGCATCGTAGACAACTTGGTTCCATCTGTAAGCTGAAATTTGCATGTCTATCTACACAAATCGTTTTATACCAGCATTGCGCTAAGGCCACATGTCTTTTAGCGTTTTGTCGTCGCAATCACGATGCCCCGAAAATTTCGACGTCGTGTGCGATCCCAAGGTGCTCGGCGAGAAACTCTGTGTTTAGTCAGTCCATTCCAAGGTGAAATTAATTTTGATAAAACGTGAGCAATTAGATTCCAAACGATACGCTAATTAATAATCAGTAAACAATTAATACGAAGAAATTATCTGCAACATTGTTTAAGCACTAACCCTAGTAGAAATCAAGAAGGACGTGTCCTGCGATAAGAGTGGGTCCCATATGGGCTGAAGTGAGATAATTATTTTTATGGTCAGACATTACAAACCTTCCTGGGACCCACGCAATTCTTAGTTTCTACCCATATGGGCCCAAGTATGGAACTGGGCCGGCCCTTATTGGCCTAACTTTCAGCCCATATCAAATTTCTACTAGGGAAGTTAAGACTACTCACCTGATAGTGAACATTATGCAAATCTTTTGTAAATGTTATGCAAACAATTTACATAGTGTTTACACTGACGTACTTATTGATAGAAAAACTTTGAAGAATAAATAAATCTTTATTCTTCAAAGTTTGGAACAGTTTTGATCAAGGAATATACTCTATGACATTGTTACTAGTTCTGAAAAGCGATCATTGTGGAGCACCTTGGTTAAAAAGCGACTTTCGCACATCCAGGATGTCAACACATCTAAGAATCTAAGCTAGGCATCTTAAAAGATCCACATCTTCTACGTGCCTAACCATTTTCTTGAAATTTTATACTAAATTCGCCAAATAACAACAAGTTGTTAGGAGTGCCACATTTTAAGCTCTGCACGATTAAGTACTAACAAATTCATGGAAATGCGAAATCGATTTCGAATTTCCAGTATACGAGGTTCTTCAGATCTGCAGACGTCCTGGTATGTAATAATAAATATATTTAAGAGAAATGGCTGACTAGTTGTGAACAATTCTTGGGTCGAGCTATCGGCGTAACAAGTTACTCGAATGAATTTGGTCAATCCTCCAGTTGCAGCTGTGACCAAATACCTTGTGGGTTTACCTTAAGGACAACATTCCCGGGCGGAGTATCATAGACGCCCACTTCGGACGCCATCACCATGATGTTATCCTTCGTAACGTAGAAGCGCGACGGGCGCAGGCCATTTCTGCCAAACAAAAATTAAAGAAGGTCTTCTGTATTAGCACCATTGAGAACATCGACTCTTTTGTCGGCTAACTATCGTTTGGTCATTAGCCTTTCCTGTCGGCATATCGCACTTAACCAACGATCAACATGTAACCGCTCAGCTACCTAATCAGTTAATACCGTTGCCGGATTGGTACCATGCATCGCTCGCGTCTTCCTTGACTTATTGACAGACAGAAAGATGATTGCCTGAACGAGATTCTATACCATTGTCATGCCACGAATTATACATTACTACCCTTTCTGTAAACCTTTAGAGTAAATACGTACAAGGTCTCGGAGAATCTTGTTCAGAAAATAGTACTTTTCTTTATCTTTATTCCGAATCACAAAGAATCCATTTTGATCGAGAGAATATCGAGCGTATTAAATACGTCCCTTTCCATGGATATATAGATAATTATAATAATAACTACTATTATAAGTTACTTCCAGTCTTATGTAATTGTCTAATAGTGTAAACACATTATTGTTCCTTTTTATAAGACTTTTGACCGGTAAACCTTGACCGACGATAGTAAGTTATCTCAAAATAACAAACATGGAAGTTGGACGTGTTTAATTAGTTTTCCGGTGAAATTATGTTTCACTCTACCTGTCGAGGATCGCTCCGATGTAACGTCCGTCGGTAAATGTGAGTAAAGCCGGTCCATCCCACGGTTCCATGGTGCACGCTGCCCAGTGGTAAAAGTCGCGCTTTTCGGTTGCCATGGTCAAATCGTTCTGCCAAGCTTCTGGTACCATTGTCATCACCGCCTGTAACCAAATAAAATGATTATACATGCAAAAGTGAACAAGCAATATAAATGTAAACTGAGTGGAACCGGAGTTTCTAGTCAAAAGAACACATAAAAAGTTTTCAATACTTTACCAAGATGTTCAAACAGTATTTTACGCGTCATGTGTAGCGGACAAAAGTGGAACTATCTCTAACCTGATAGTTCCACTTACGATCCACTACACATGACGCGTAAACCGTTGTACTATCAGATACATTCTGAACCCAAAAGAGAACAATTAAGGTGGGAATGGCATAAAGGGCCGTATATTTAGGGTGCTAATATAAATATGGTTATATTTATTTAAATATTGGTACTGGCAATTGTACCAATTCTTTTGTTTGCCAGAACTGTGCCAGTACTGAAATGATAACGTCAGTTGTACTACGACCCAGTGATCAGCCAGAATCTCTCCAGAACTGGTTGACCATTTTCAATTTTCTTGATTCTGGGACACGTTTTGTATGATAATAGTTCTCATTCAAAGACGGTATTACATTTGGATAAGATTTTGACCAGAAATCATGCAAACTGGTTTGTTTTGTGCGAGTCTCATTACCTCAGGCAGGGATCTCTGACCAGCCATGACTAAAAATTCAAGCACGCAATCCACTGATCCCGAATCAGAAAGGTTAGGCTCCACAACAGGATAAAGACTTTTCAGCTGGTCCCCAAAGACATCGCTCTTCATCACACCTTCGCGAGCTTTCATATAGTTAACATTGCCACGGAGAGTGTTGATCTCGCCGTTATGTGCCAGTAAACTACAATCAGTCATTTCAATTATTATTAAATTAATTATTCTAAATTAAATACTGTATAACAACAGTATTTTTCATGAGAATAGCATTCTTTTTAAAAAGCGCTAGACGTCTTCCTAATAACGCAAAACATTGTGGGAATTCCAAATACACCAGTGGAATATTCCCATGTCCAGAATTTCTCATGCCAGAAATATTCAAATACATTTTGGAAACGTTGATGATAATAATATTCTTGAATCTCTAACAGAATATTTTGTTAAATTCCGTGATTCCCGGAATAATGGAATTATGGAAAGTTATAGATTCAGCGTACGAAATTATCTTGTGTAAATTTAATTTGCAAAATTCTCAGGTATTTATAATCCTAGAATGAAATATTCCATGTTATAAGTAAAAGGGATTGAATGCAATAAAAAAAATATTACCGCAGCGGATGTGCCCTTTCCCAACTGGGGAAAGTGTTGGTTGAAAATCTCGTGTGTACCAAGGCCAAGTATGTTTCAAATTTCGGTGACTACGACATACAAATATACATTACAGATTGTTTGGTTAGTAACACGAAAATGTAGTTACACTGAGAAAACGATACAAATCAAATTAATTTACTGTAATTTAAAATGGAAATAAGTCACGAAGGTCATGCAAAATTAGTCATCTGCCTATGTAGTATATTTCAGACATTATTGAATTAAACAAACTATTTATTGAATACAGTTAAAAATTCAATATTGAGAAGCTGTATAAGTTTAAAAACTGCAACCAAGATTCTTGTAATTTTGTATGGAATATTTTTGCGAGGAGAAAGGAGAAGTAGAATAAAGGATGGTAAAAAAACGTAATGACGGATCCACATGACATTACATCTGGAAAGAAGGCTGGAAATCGGAAGATAAAAGACGTGGTGGGACGGAACGAAGTCGCTTCTCGAGGCCTGGAACGCCAAATATTCCTTCTTGCGAAAGCAATATGCTGGCGGGTTGCACATTCGGATCATCGCGTACTGAAACTGAGGAGGTGCAGATATATTTGCTGATGAGACTTCTTCTAGGCCAGGAGGCTGAGGGGGTCAACGGTCATCGGTGTGTGTGGAAGCGCTATAATGCTGTATAATGTGGATGTGAATGTGTGGAAATAGGTCGAAGGATTTATTATGTGACAGGAAAATGGAAGAAAACAGGGTAACTTTAACCAAGTCCCATAGGCGTGGGGAATTGTAAAAGGTTATGATAAAGGAAAATTTGTAAAGGCACGTAGTTGCCTTTACAAACCCCCGCCTCGGCTATAAAGGGGGTTTTTGGGCCAATAAGGCTAAAAACTAATAAATATCTATCTACAAAGGCAGAAAGAACATGTGTGAAAATATTAAACGGACATTTCCTTGGCGAAGGAAGACATTAGTAATAGAATATCCAGAATATCTGTCTTCTTTTTATCGTTAATTATCGTTAATGATATTATCCGCTTTATTTTAATGTATCTTCGAAAACTTGATAGACACACATTGAAAAACTTACTTGTAAATCAAGAAAATAAAGCCATAGTTGGTCAGCTGTAAACTGGCCTTTGTAGACAATGGTCTTCAGTGATAAGGAACAAATATAACACCTTAATGATGGTTTAGAAATAGTGTGCGATGCCCGTTTTCGTAACATAAACACCTAAAAAGTAATGCAGCATAAATCGTTGCACTTATTATTGAAGACAAAAAACATTTTTTCACATACGTCCGCCGAAAACGGCAAGTTTCCAACCTCGAAACCGAGGCGAAATTTCACGTGTCACTTTCGTCCCGCTTGTCAAATTTCGTCCCTCATTTCTCGGTTGAAAATTTGTCGTTTTCCGGCGAACGCATGTGAAAAAATATCGTGTGCGACTTGGGATGAAAATTGATGAGCTCTGACGAGTGGATTTGCGTAAAAAATCATCAACTTTTGTCCTTAGTTGTGCAGTATACTATTTCGTCATTAGAAAACGAGCCTTACTTGACGGTTCAACTCATCCTCATCCTTTTGATCGCCAGTAACGAAGACCTGGCGCATATGTGGCTCGAATTTTCGCGCCACACGGCCAATTTTTGCACTGTCTGTCGGAACGTCTCTCCAACATAATACCTGCAACAAAAACAGTTTTAATCGCATGGTAAATAAGTGTACACTTATTTACCTAGATACTTTTGAACTAGATTTACTAGAAGTTTTTAAAAATCACGAAATTATAAGGTCATATTATGAATAAAATAGTTCGTTTTGCATTAAAAGTATTTTTCTCAAAGTATTGAGGTGAAAGTACTACACTGAGAAAAAAGTTAGTTGATTCTACTGAAATATAGTTGGCACAACTACACCACTATTGTTATTTATGCATTACTGTTTTTCCACTTATTTGATTATCCTCTAAAAGTCTAAAAAATGTCGTTCCGACGGTGATTTGAACGAAAGTCCTAGAAGTCACGGGCTCAGCGTTTAAGGGGGTAGTCCTCTAAATAATTTTTTTTACCGATTTTTTTTTCTTTCGCTAAAAATGTTCTTTGGGATGTATATTTTATTATTGGCTTTATCCCATCCTCGCCGGAAACTTCGTTCGTCAGTTATGAGGCGATATGCAAAGATGTGCACTGGCGCGCTAAGCGCGCTTCCGAGCGCACTCGAAGGGTACCTCAGTTACCAACTGGATATACTCAAAGTTGTCATTTCCTTTTGTTTTAGTATGAAAAAAAATTCTGAAAAACACCTATTTTTCAGCCATATTTAGAGGACTACCCCCTTAAACACCCATCAAAAAACCCTTTAAGGTGGTTCTATCGAAAGATCAAAATTCGAAAAATTGTTCCCATCGGTTGCTTGAATTTTTCATCAAAGTCCACTAGCCAGAACCACAGATATTCTACGCAAACAGTACAAATAGATGTACCATGCACTTTCATTGTTCAAAGAGAAATATTGTTCAAAGAGAGATTTTAAAAAGTAAGAAAACATTTGTTTATGGCACAACATATTTGATTCAAATAAATTGTAATATATAAATATTTTAAAGTAAAATAACATAATATTAAAAACATTAATGTTCATCAATTGCTATTTGTTACTATCAAAAATACATTTATGATATTAGAAAACACTTCTTGTAATGACAATATTTAAATCACAATGTTATATTGAGTGTATATTAAAATTTTATCATAACATCGTAAATATATGCCCTTCTTTGCCATATAACCATCTTAATAGCTGCAGTTAAGGTGGTTAAGTAACGGTTTTGAACAAAAAAAATTATCACAAATATATAAGAAATTAAAAAACTACCTATGGAAAATCCAAAATCCTCAGCAAAAAGTCGCTGGATGAGAAACTGGCCTTCAACAAGAGCCCTGACATCCAGCTCTTTCGCGCCAAATTTTTCGACGCGCTCATTCCTCTCATTAAACCTGTAATCTCCGATTAGAGGCAGGAATATTTCCTGAATATCGAAGTACAGGGCGATATTACCAAAATTACCACGTGGAGTGCTGCTTAACAATTCATTGAACTGTCGCCATGAATTATTCGCGCATTCATTTCGGATTCGTTCTCTAGTTAGCGATCCATTTCTGAAACTGCAATTGATATATCGTCAGAAATGGCGAACAAAAATAGACGTGTATTTTATTATGTAAAGTCACATGTCGCGCGTTCGCGATGCCGACCCAAGCAAAGCCATGTATTTTTCTTTGGTCAGGGGGTTGCACAGGACGTGACCGTTTTCGATCACATGCATATCGTTCAACCATAAGAACAAGGTGTCACTAGTCCCAAGGCTACAACCAATATCGCCTTCCTTCAATTCCATTCCTGGAAGTGGTACAGTTAAGTCAAAATTGAATTCAAAATAACTTAAAATTAAGGACATTCAAACAAACAGTTAAAATAACGATTAAGGGGAAGTTCTGGTCCAAAAATCGATTTGTTCTATTGCAAAAATTTGAAACCTAAGTTATACATAATAGTGCGCTGAAAGCGATTTTTCGATATCTAAAGTATATAAAAAGTTACAACCGGTTGAGTTAAAAATACCTGCACCGGAAAGCACGTAGACTCGGGAATTCGGCAAAGTTTAACACGGGAGTAGTCGCACTTACTCTATTGTCTTTGTTTTCTCGCGTTGTTTACGTACCAGGTTCTTTTTCCGTCGGTCGAAAAGACCGATATACGACCATTCCCGGGTTAAATAGTACATGACTGCCGAGGGCGCCACTGCACCCGAGGCCGGTAAGTTAGTTTACGCGACGAGGGAGCGGAGCGAAAGTAGCACTTTTCACTCCGCGGCGACGAATAGTTCCACTTTCGCCTGCTCCCTCGTCGGGTAAACGCGTTTTTCTCGAAACCTTTATTTTCCGCGCGTGGGCGCTATAGCGGATGATGAATAGATTCACTTCCTTCACGGGGAGAAAAAATGGCATTGAACTAAAATCAAACTCGCAGTTGAAGCCTGAATGTTGAAACAAGAACGAATGCTGTTAAGTCAAATGCGAATGCTGTTGAGCCAATGATATTCGCTGTTGATTCAACAGCAAACGCTTTTGAATCAACTGTTTATGCTTCTACTGCAAGTTTGCGGTTGATTCAATGGCATTTTTTCTCCCCGTGTTCTTTGTGATCGACACAGCAACCCTAGTAAAAGTTGATTCCAAACCCCAGTTATGTTTGCCCAGATAACTCTACGGGCACTGTATAGGGCCCGTAGAGTTAGTCCGAACTCACCCTAAGTACCCACTTAGGGTGAGTACGGGCCATTTCTACCCTGCGAAAAATATTGAATAGATAAGAATAGAAAACAATAGGGCATTTTTTATTCTTTTGGGTCGTTTTGAATACTGAATCTCAATTTTTCGATAGCAATAAAAATGAATTCCTGAGGCCTAATTCTTAAAACCGGTGCTGTAACACGTAACCTACAAATTGTTCATACATTTCCACATGTAAAAGTGAAATACCTGTTTAAAACAACCCTTAAATTTTATAATTATCAGAAATTATTGTTGGAATTATTGAAAATTATTTGAATTATTGGAATTAAGGTAGTTCCCTTATTAAGTTACAATAATGAGATTTCGATGAAACTTGAAATCTGGTTTATTTCGAGTCTACTATTTGATTTGTCAAATTCCCAAGCCTTTCGTCTGTTTAGAAGCCGAGATATTAGATGCTAAAATTGCTGAAAAATGATATATATAGTGATACTATCCATGCGTTTTAATGACAATTTAGCA
>JABFPB010008440.1:0-10140 GCA_022817645.1 Ceratoteleas bidentatus | reverse complement strand
GTAAATACTAACCCACCGATTGAGCCGTTATTCCGAACCAGCTTCTCACGGTAGGTATATGATACACATATACTCCTCCTTAACCGTATTTAAACGAGCTTGTTAATCTTTAACAAAGTGCGATCGATAAGTGCGATGCTTGGTCGATAATTGTCAAGCTTATTTAAAACGTGAAATCATATTTTGCAAAGTATTATTCCCTGCTCTGTTGCGTAGTATCTTTACTTTAAAAATACTGATTTTGGTAGGTTCATATAATTAACAATCAATTTTTAATTTTTAAAACTGTTTTTAGCGCGAAATGGACGATTCAAATTATGGCTCTTTCAATTCATACATCACTAAAAAATTTGTTTTGGAGAAAAGGATCAATGAATTTTGAATTGTTTGATTTTGTTGTCTTCCCGCTTTATTTTAAAATTGCTTTATATTATTCAAGTTTTCGGCGGAAGTTTATTCTTTTTAACATAATCGGAAGTTGAAAATGCCATTAGTTAACGATTGAGCCACAAGGTGTCGCGGCAGTCGAAGAATACCGCGAATTCTAAAAGTTATATGCAATGTGATACGTGCGTTTACATTGTTGAATACAGTAATTCTTGGTGACTAAACGTAAATATGTCTGAACAAATTAACGACATTCAGCGGCAAGGAATAATGAGTCTGATGTAAATATGTCAGATGAGAATAGGAATTCTGATGCAAGTACGTCAGATAGTGATGATCAGTCTGATTATGATGATGGATCTGATGTACATAGGTCAGATCGTAATAACGAGAAACCGAGAAGTAAAGCTTGGGAATATTTTACAAAAATTAATGCTGATGAATCCAAGTGTAAAAATTGTTCCAAAGTGTATCGAAGCACTGGTGGATCAACTACAACTTTACTCCGTCATATACAAGTTTGTTTCAATGAGACTGATGAAAACGTCCCGGGAAGTAAGTATACAGAAATAATTCTATATTTATAGTAACAACGGTAACAATAAACTAACAATGACAATAAACATTACAATTTCGTGTTATACTGTATGTGTCAGTAGTCGATGTCACTAATTATAAATTCATTACCCTGCAAAAAATTTTCGATAGAACTGAATAGAAAAGATTTGGATTCAACATTGATTAGAATAGACTGTAATTCATTTTTCGTTTGTGTAGCGCGTTAGCTATAAATAGCCTTTTTCATTTTTCTCGCCGACGAAAATTGGCGCATCGCCGCTCGATTGCCGCAGGGCGTCGTTATCTGCGCCCAGCGATAAGGCGCCTTTTGATTCGCGCGAGCGCCTATTATTTCTCTGTTTTGTGTTTGGTGTGCTGAATGTGTGTGTTTATGTAGGAATGGATGGATGATGACGTGTGTGTGTGTAAAAGGTCTGCCTCAAATTTTCGTTTTCCGCACCCAGGCAGTGCCTTGCCGCGCGCGTTCAAGGCAACAAGCCAATTTTTCGCGGACGCGCCCTCCCAGGTCTGGCTGCCATCGTCCTGGTCCGCACGCGGAGCACGCACCAGCCAGCCCCCCGGGCAGCACCAAGCCCCGCGGATCCGCACCACGGCGCTGGCAAGTTACGCCGCACGCCAGCCCCGCGTTTCGTACAACACCGAGCGTGTCTAAACAACGCTCGCCATGTGCCAGTGTGGCCCGCGAAAGAGTGTATCTAAAAAATAAAGATATTTGAAGTGGCGAGGAGGTGTCATTTTGGGGTGTCATTTTGAACCGCGAGCCCTCAACCCCCAGCTGCCCCAATCGACAATCACCCGCATCCGCGATCGGGACGAGGACAACCCGGCGAATCCTCGCCAGGCTCCTCCATCGATAAACATTGGTGACCCCGACGTGATCGCCGCCACTGGAGCCGGGACATCCCCTGGTGCATCCCTGGGAACGTCGCGCCAAGGACACCGGATCGCCTGCCGTCTCTCTCGCTCCCATAGCGAGGGTCCGGCGTGACGTCACCGGCCATCGCCGCACCGACACGGTCCTCGCCACCGCTTGAAGAAGCCCCGCTTCCCCCCGCACCGCGGCGCAGGCCCCTCCCGCACCACACCGCCGGGCCGGAGCTTCCCGCACCGCACCGCACCGCACGCTCTGCCCCACCAGCGGTCACAGAGCAGGCGTAGTGGGGAACCCCACCGCGCCACACTAGACGGCCCGCTGCCCGTGCTCCGCAGCAGACGCCGGCAGTCGCCTGAGCTGCTCACACGAGACAATCAGCTGCAGCTCGGCCCTTCACATGTATGATTCCGCAGCAATGACAGCCCATGTCCTCTGTGGGCTCGTCTGTGGGCTCCTGGAGTGCCAGACCGGGTTCTTCAACTCGATTGACGGAGTGGCTGCGACGATCTCGCAGGCCACGAGCCCGACTCCCGTCAAGGCGAAGAGTCTGCTGAGCTATCTGACGACGCTGTGGACCGACTGCCGGACCACGCACGTTCAGATCCTGCAGGAGGCGGCCGACGCGAACCGCGCGAGTCTGCCCTACTTCACGTCACAGCAGTATTCCACACGCGAGATGAGTTACGTCGAGCTGTCCAGCCAGCTGCAGGAGCCCAGCCGCGAGTGGCCGTCCTTCAAGGACTATTTCAAATCCTTATTTTTTAACGATACCGCGTATGATGACCTTCAAAAGTTACATTATTTAAAATCGTGTTTGAGTGGGGACGCCTTGGCCTCGGTGCGAAATATTCCGACCTCCGCGGGGAACTTTTTGACTGCGTGGGATAAATTGCAAAGCCGATTTCAGAACAAAAGACCCCTTTTGTCAAAATTGCTCACAAGTTTGTTTGCGATCCCACCTGTCAAACAGACGTCCGCGACCGCGCTCCGACAGTTTCTGGACGAGGTTTGCGATATTGTCGACGCGCTCGCGAATCTGAAACGGCCGGTGGGATGATTTTCTCGTACATTTTTTACTATCGTCTCGATTCCCAGTCTAGACAAGCGTGGGAGCTGAACGTGGCAGAGGAATTTTCGGAGTTCACCGAGCTCAAAACATTTCTCGCCACGCGGGTGAGAGCTTTCGAGTCGGCGGCCGCGCCGTTAGCCGAAAATCCCCCCGAAAAACGCTTCCCACCGAACAATGACCACGTCGCGGGATCAATTCAGGTCATACGCATCACGGCCAAACGTCCCATTTTGCGTGCCCTATGTGCAAGGCGGACCACTTGCTTTATTCATGTAATGACTTCTTAAAAGTCGACATTGATAAGCGATTCGGTATTGTCAAAAATCATAAACTGTGCACTAATTGTTTGAGTCCGCGACATCTCGCGTCGGCATGTAAAAGTACACACGCGTGCAAATCGTGTGGAAAGCGGCACCACTCGATTTTGCATTGGCTTGGTAGCGCGCCGCCGCCGGTTGGCGAGAAATCGCTCGCGTCACCCAGACAGTCGCCAGTGACTTCGCGGAAAGGAAACCGCGTAGTCACGAGTCGGAAGCCGGCGCTCCGGTTCCACGCACGACGGCCCCGTTGCAATCGTTGTCGCATTGTGCGACCAGTCGCACGTCATCGCACGTCATACTCGCCACGGTCTGGGTGCGCATATTGGGCCGCAACAATTCTTCAGCGCTAGTGCGCGCGCTGCTGGACCAAGGGCCTACCAACACTCTCGTGACGACGAGGTTTGTCCGAGCGCTCGGTTTGGAGACAAATATTGCCTTGAGCGGAATCGGCAATATACCCGCCGGGAAAATCTCGCGCGTCGCGCCGATCACCGTGTCGCCGGCGAGCGACGGTGGTCCCGCACTAGACACCGACGCCCTTGTGTTTCCTAACCGCACATCGTACTCCCCTAAACCCAACATTCCTGTGGAGCGATGGCCGCACTTGGACGGCTTGGAGCTGGCTGACCCGCACCCCGAATCGGCGGCGCCGATT
This sequence comes from Ceratoteleas bidentatus, assembly GCA_022817645.1. Classification (NCBI taxonomy): domain Eukaryota; kingdom Metazoa; phylum Arthropoda; class Insecta; order Hymenoptera; family Scelionidae; genus Ceratoteleas; species Ceratoteleas bidentatus. The sequence goes on along the minus strand of JABFPB010008440.1, from coordinate 6,256 downwards.
CAGATCATTTTGAGAGCTGATTGTGGGAGCTCCCGGGCAGCCGGTGGCTCAGAATTCTATATTCGGATGGTTTTTGTCGGGAAAGGTCAGCGCCAACGAAGCGCCGCGCGATGTCATCGCGGAGAAGCCAGGTGCTTTCGCGCATTTCGCAGCAACCTCATCTAGTTTGGCCCAAGAGCTGCACCGGTTCTGGGAACTGGAGGAGGTCAGTGGGGTTACGCCTGAGAAGGAAGAAGACGTCCAATGCGAGACTCACTTCCGCGCGACGCATTCTCGGGCCCCCGACGGGCGTTAAGTGGTGCGCACCCCGATGAAACCTGGCGCGCGCGAACAAATCGGCGAGTCCCTTTGGCGAGCGGACCGAGTACTCATGGGGCTTGAACGACGTCTATCCCGGAATCCGGAAGAACGCGCGCTTTATAACGAATGTTTGAATGATTACCTCGCGAAAGGACACATGCGTGTCGCACCAGCGGGAGTGTCCATTGAGTCCCCTCCCGTGTATTTGTCGCATCATCCGGTGATAAAAATGTCTAGCTCTACGACCAGACTGAGGGTCGTATTTAACGCCTCGGCACCCACCTCATCGTAAAAATCGCTGAACGACCTCCAGTATGTCGGTCCAAAGCTCCAAACCGATCTCTCGTTATTGATGACCCGCTGGAGGGCATATCGGTTCGTTTTCTGCTCCGACGTGGAACAGATGTACCGGCAAATATTAATGCACCCCGACGATCGCGTTCTGCAGCGCCTTCATGGGCGCGCCTCCGTGACCGAGCCCGTCGTCAGTTACCAACTGAATACCGTGACATTCGGGACCGCGAGCGCGCCCTATATCGCGAAGCGGATACTAAAACAACTTGTGGAGGATGAAAGGTCCCGCTTTTCCTTAGCCGCGCCAATCGTAGCCTCGAATTTTTACGTCGACGATTGCCTGTTCGGGGCTCCAGACGCCCAGCTCGCCCGACAAATACGCGATCAGGTAATCGGATTGCTGCGCGAGGGAGGGTTTGAACTCCGAAAGTGGGCCAGTAATTCGGCGGATCTACTCGACAACATTTCGGCGGACCATCACGGGCTCGCCTTGGATCGCGCGCTGCGACCGGACGATAATTTACACGTATTAGGCTTGGTCTGGGCGCCGCACGCTGACGTCTACAAACCGATGTGGCCGCGTTCGGTGTAGTGACGAAGCGATCGGTACTATCGGCGATAGCCCGGTTCTACGACCCATCGGGATGGCTCAGTCCGGTGGTGGTGACCGCCAAGGTCCTGATGCAATCCTTGTGGCGTCTTGAGTTGGGTTGGGACGATGAACTGCCGCCTGCGGAGAAGGCGGCTTGGCTCACCTATTACGACGAACTGGCCGCGCTGCGGCGGCTGGAGATTTCCCGCTGGACCGGACAGGGGAGTGACGAGGTACATTGCGAACTGCACGGGTTTGCTGACGCATCGACGCTGGCCTATGCAGCCGCCATTTATGTCCGCGTCATTTCCTGTTCCGGTGAAATTCGAGTCACGTTGCTGATAAGCAAAACGAAAGTTGCGCTCGTAAACACGTTGACGGTTCCGCGGCTAGAGCTATGCGCGGCGGTCCTTTTGGTTAAGCTGTTTAGTTCTTTGAATACGCTTCCGGAGTACAGAGCCCTACCCCGCGTTTGTTGGACGGACTCTACGATAGTCCTGGCATGGCTGATCCGCCCTGCGGCCGACTGGAAGGTGTTTGTCGGTAACCGCGTGGCGGAGATCCACACTTCGGCGCCCCAGGTTCCCTGGAAACGTGCGAAGTGAGGATAATCCGGCGGATTTGGCCACTCGAGGAGTATCGCCGGGGGCTATCCAACACGAGGATTTATGGTGGCATAGGCCGCGCTGGCTCCAGACTCCGGAAGAAGCTTGGCCGGGAACGGACATAGTTTTACCCGATGACCCCCCTCCGGAGATCAAGTCGGTCGCGTTGATTACCTCCAGTCATGAAGTTAACGATGACTTCACGCTCCGCATCAGTAGATGGAATCGCCTGTTGCGGGTGGTAGCTCTGGCCTTGCGATGGGCCCCGCGTCATCGCGGACCGAGGGCACCGAACCGCGCGCCAATTTCAAGCTCCGAGATAGATACCGCGGAAATTCGTATTCTCGCGTGGGCTCAAGCGTGCCAGTTCCCCGAGGAACTGCAGAGTCTGCAATTCGGCAAAGCGGTCTCGACGAAGAGTCCCATCTTGGGCCTCAACCCGTTCCTGGACGAGAACGGTCTCATATGTGTGGGAGGGAGAATAGGACGTGCGGAACTCCTAGCGACTGCGCGCCATCCCCGCATTCTTCGCGGCGGACATCTCGCCCAGCTGGTAGGGACTCACGCGCATCAGCGGTGCCTCCACAGCGGGATTTCCCTGACCCTCAGTACCGTCCGAGATCGCTTATGGATAATCCAGGCCCGAAAGATTGTGCGATCGACGGTCCGGCAGTGCGTGCCATGCGTCAGGCTGCAGGCCCACCTAAGTCGGCAAAGAATGGGAATTCTCCCCGCTGCCCGAGTTCAACGACCTGACCATCCCTTTATCCATTGCGGGGTGGAATATGCGGGACCGCTCCAGGTTCGACTGCGGCATGGCAGAGGCCAAAAGTCGCATCCGGCGTACCTCGCACTTTTCGTCTGTTTCGCCACGAAGGCGGTACATATTGAGGTCGTCGATGACTATTCCGCGCGATCATTTATAGACGCGTTTACCCGATTTTGTTCTCGGCGAGGGCTACCGTGCTGATTATATAGCGATAACGGCACGAATTTTCATGGCGCGGATCGGGAGCTTGAACAGGCCTATCAGCGCGATTTTACTGGCACCATGTTTCGCGCGCGCTTGGCCAGTGACCGAGTCGACTGGGCGTTCATCCCGCCTGCCGCCCCTCACTTCGGAGGCCTGTGGGAGGCTGGGGTGAAGAGCATGAAGGTTCACCTGAAGCGGGTCCTCCGGGACCGGACACCCACGTTCGGAGAGCTAACCGTCCAAATAGAGGCCTGTTTGAACTCCCGACCGTTAGCCCCGCTTACCGACGACATCGAAAGCCTGGAAGCGCTGACGCCGGCGCACTTTCTTATTGGTGGGCCGATCACCGCCATACCGCAGCCGAGCATGCTAGACAAGTCAGAGTCGTATCTGACCCGATGGCAGGACTATCGCGCAGTCCTCGAACGAGTCTGGCGTCTGTAGTCAGAAGACTACGTGAAATCGTTGCAAGCGAGGACAAAGTGGAAGCTCGCGACCAAGCCGATTCGAGTAGGGCAGCTCGTGCTGCTGAAACGCGAGAATTTGCCGCCCACGAAGTGGGAAATGGGTCGGGTCACGCAGGTCACGGCATCATCCGAGTTTCTCCGCCCGGTAACAAAACTCGTATTGCTGCCCGGCAGCCCCGCTGACGAGGTTCGTCCGGCCCCTACCGCACCCGATCCATAATGTTGCGATCCGACATATCGCAAGGCGGGCGGTAATGTAGCGCGTTAGCTATAAATAACCTTTTTCATCTTTCTCGCCGACGAAAATCGGAGCATCGCCGCTCGATCGCCGCCGGGCGTCGTTATCTGCGCCCGGATCTTACAACGATAAGGCGCCTTTTGTTTCGCGCGAGCGCCTATTATTTCTTTGTTTTGTGTTTGGTGTTCTGAATGTGTGTGTTTACGTAGGAATGGATGGATGATGACGTGTGTGTGTAAAAGGTCTGCCTCAAATTTTGTTTTCCGCATCCAGGCAGTGTGCCTTGCCGCGCGCGTTCAAAGCAACAAGCCAATTTTTCGCGGACGCGCACTCCCAGGTCTGGCTGCCATCGTCCCGGTCCGCACGCGGAGCACGCACCAGCCAGCCGCCCGGGCAGCACCAAGCCCCGCGGATCCGCACCACGGCGCCGGCAAGTTACGCCGCACGCTAGCCCCGCGTTTCGTACAATACCGAGCGTGTCTAAACAGCGCTGGCCACGTGCCAGTGTGGCCCGCGAAAGAGTGTATCTAAAAAATACAGATATTTGAAGTGGCGAGGAGGTGTCATTTTGTGCGCGAACCCTCAACCCTCAGCTGCCCCAATCGACGATCACCCGCATCCGAACGGGACGAGGACAACTCGGCGAATCCTCGCCAGGCTCCTCCATCGATAAACAGTTTGTGAATGCTATAAGTAGTTGAATGAATTCCAGTTTAGGGATTCAAAGTAACTTTTTTTAAATGTCCATCTAACGGGAATTGAAAAGAATAGAAAAGAATTCGTTTCGTTTAAATCCAGATTTTGGAATTGAACATAAACGAATTCCTTTTAAATAATTCAAATTTAGTCGTGGGAACCATTCATAAATCTCCGGAATAGAACGGAATAGAATGGAATTGAAATTCAAATTATGAATTTGAAATCTTTCCACTTACACGGAGAAAAAAGATTGTATAACCGTCACCAAATGATTTAGTTGAAGCGATTCAGTTGTGACAACCAAGTATTTGGTTGCCACAACCAAATCTTTTTGGTTAGATTTGATCGGCTGATCGGGCTGGGTCATCTTCACCAATCAAATACATGTGGTTGTTCATTTTTGGTTTCTACAACCAAATCTTTTGGTTGCTAGAACCAAATCCTTTGGTTCCTGTGGCCAAAACTTTGTAACCAAAAAATTTGGTTGCTATAACCAAATTATTTGGTTGGCTAAAAATTAAACAAATTATTTGGTTTAACAACCAAAATTTGGTTGATTCAACCAAACATTTTTATCAGTGTAGGAATTCATTATTTAATAATGAATTCTTTTCTATTCCTTTCTATCAAATATTTTTGCACGGTGCGTTATTCTATAATATTGATTAATTTTATTTATTCTGATATAGATCCACAGAATTATCTACCGTCTACTTCCAAGAGAGCTATTGAACTAAAAGAAGGCATTTTGAAAATGATAATATGGGACTTGGAACCCTTTAATGTCATCAATCACAGTGGTTTTCGATATTTGATGAACAAAGCGGAACCACGGTTCCAAATGCCAACTCGAGAGACCATGAGACGTGCAGTATCTCAATCTTACATTGACGTAAAAGCCCAGATTAAAACTGAAATTGATGCAGACTTACAAAAAGGTAATCTAAGTTTGTTCGACTAATAGTATCTGTATAATTCGTATCCATTAAGAATTTTCTTAATAACAAAATTCAACACACAATTAGATCTATTATAATTAACTAGAAGCACAGACTTTTTGCCACTATAACACACAATGGGCTAATAATTACCCCAATGATATTTAGTATTCAAACATTCAAATTTAAAATACCAAATTTTACAAAAAGGACTAATTTATTTGTGAGGCTGTGAACATTTTTACCCCAGTTCTAAGGTCGACAATTTAAATAAATAAGCATATAAATGTGTGTATGGTACATTTTTGAATATATATTTTATACATAGTATTATCAAAATTTCAACAATTTTTAGGAATTCCTAGTGTCTCGTTTACATGCGATGGATGGACCTCTCGAGAAGCTTCGAAATATATATCTCTGACTTTACACTATGTTACCAACAATTTTGAAATGAAAAAATTCATGTTGTCGCTAGCTTGTATACCGCAGAGTCACACAGGAAGAAATATTCAGCGGGCCTTGGATGAGTTGATAAATGAGTGGGATCTATACACAGATACCAAAATGGTGTATTTTGTGGTAGATAACGCCCCCAATTTGGTGAACGCTATAGGACTGAATGAGAACTGGAACCATATTCCATGTTTTAGTCACACTTTACAACTTGTAGTAAATAATTATCTGAAAGTAATTGTTTATCTGAACAATTATTATTTGTATGTAAATTTTATTGTACATCATGGATTAATTACATTTTTATTTTCAGATACAGCCAGCAAACTTTGACGAAGTGATTAAAAAATGCCGTCGAATTGTCACACATTTTTCCCACTCTTCAACGAGTACGCAAATCTTGGACGAAGCTCAAAAGCAGAATTATTGTGAAACGAAACCCAAAAAACTTGTTCAAGGTGTGCCTACCAGATGGCAGTCGCAGCACGATATGTTTGAGCGATTAATATTGCTGAGAGACGCTGTAACATCAGTATTATGTAGAAGAGGTTTAAAACTTTGTACATGTACAACATATCGACACCTCTTACGAAAAAGGGGATAACTCAGAATATCCCCTTTTTTGAGTTTTTCGTTTTTGTCAGTATTAATTCCAGTTACCCCGTTTTACAAATTTCTTTTGACTTATTACTTT